>JTDE01001426.1:83307-103898 GCA_014338405.1 Paragonimus skrjabini miyazakii | reverse complement strand
GTTAATAGAGTTAGATCGAGATATCGATCTAACTCTATTAACTCTTTACATAATTGTATCGGCCTGAAGATGAATTATCGAAAACATATGTTCGCCTATATGTCTTTGTTCTCATTATCGTAATGAGTATATTTGAAACGATGAGATTCTTTTTTAAGCATTCGAAAGGGAAGCTGGGATGAAATCTTGTCATGCAGTCGGCCTCCGTTAATCAAAAGCACGTGCTACAGTTCTACCACAGGTTGCTGGTTCCAACCTGGTGGTGTAAGAGTCCGCAGCAGTTGAGTTATATCGACTCCCGACTGCTGATTACACAGTCTTGGTTTAAGCCTCAGTTGGGTTAAATTATTCTTATGACTGGATGGTTCGGTTTTACTTGCAAGTCACGCAATTTGGACTGAAACTTTTACTGTAGCATTTACTATTTCCAACTCTGCACAAATTAGTTAACGATCCGTGTGCAAAATTCTGTCTTTTCGGTCGGTTATTTTTCCCCAGCTATTCGTCCAGTGAGCTCATGAAGTTCAGACAACGAAAATCCTCCAAAGTCAAAGATGCAGAGCATTTAGGCTCCTCAGCAGACACTCTGTCCACTAGCGAATTTGTCCGTCAATTTGTCCGACGTCACGTCGCACCTTCGCAACGTGGCCAGTCGGATATTCCTCTTCGTCCTGGCTCTTTCCGAGCTACCTATAACCTGAACCTGTTGCCCCAATCTACCAAGCTGATTCGAAACAAAACGACGAGCACTGCACAACCTCGTCCAAACTTAAGTTTGCCTGTTCGTCAGCGATCCGTCGGGAAGCGCCATTTGACTGGTGTTGCTAAGACGGCCTACCGACCAGCCGAGATTCCTGTTCAGTTACCAGAAGATTTGCATAAACTATGGCTTGGCTACATGCAGACTGTGGTGAATTGCGATCGGTTACTCGATGCAAAGTCCCTGTCTACTAGAGCTGCTAATGCCAGTCAAACGAATCATTTGGAATTACTGCTTCGTATGAACCTCATTGGTGCCAAGCTTCGTGTCGTGCGTTCCACTTCAGCCTGTCTAGTAAGTATATTATTTGATTTCGATTGTGACCTCCCCTCTTATACATACACTTGCGTTGAGTTTACTAAGGAACCGTCAGAGACTGCACATTAAAACTGTTGTCCATCAGGGTCGCAGGTTTGTTCAAATCCATCATAACGGTAGACTGTTTGTGGCACCCACATTGCCATGAACTTTCGATGTGACACTAACTGCCCTGAACTATATTGAGAACGCTACAGTGTTGTCTGCCATGTTTCCCGGCTTCATCTTACAGTCGCTGATAGACGGGTTGATTGTTTGCAGGATGTGGACACCTTGATATTGAATGTCGAGTTTGGGAATTTCAGTTTTTTGCCTTAGTTCATAACATCCCCTGTCCTTTTCTACCAGTTCACACGGATCTTTTATCCGTTCTATGGTTTTGATAATCGTGCATCAGTGTCAACCACAATTTTGTTGCTGTGATCAGTGGTGATGGTGTTGCTGGCTCGGGTCTGATGATTAGGTGTTCTTTGGAACGGATAACAATACGCCGATACGAACGTTTTTCTCGTCTGTTATTTCAGTCAGTTCGGTCACACTGTTTTGCCTTAAACCGTTTATCTCCTATGTGTTCATTGTTTCATGTTGGGTCTGATCTTTTTGAATTTCAACCAGACAGTTTAGCGTGTTGTTGCCCGACATTCACCTTAAGGTGAATGACATCATCACAGCGACTGACTACAAACACGCATCAGGTCGATCGCAAACGCAACTGATAAACTGATGTTACGCTTCGGGAGAACAAATCCCTTCGTTTGACTGTCGAACTTGGAATCTATTGTGCCCTTTAATAAATGTGACACATGAAGTTGAACATTGTCATCCAAATTGTAGCTAGCACCGGTACAAGCTGTCGTGCATTTTTAAAAATATCTTTTGAGCAAATACTTAATGACCATAGTGATGTATCTTACAGTGTATTAAAGTATTTGCTAATCGTCTGGGAAAGTCAATCGGATAACCGCTTAATGAGACTTGAAAAGCCTGCTAAATTTGAGAAAAACATATACCCGGTTTCTAAGAGAATATATTCGACGATCATCAGTTATCATTGGATAATAAATTTCTCTCTAAAAGAATTGCGAGAAGATGAGTGAGCAGGCAATCAGCGGGCTTTTCATTCTAACCTAAAATTTGAATTATTCATTGGTGCAGCCGATTTGGACCCGTCAATTCATCATTGTACAACTTCAAAACGTTTTACCATCTTCCAGCGTTTTCGTAAATCTTAAACGCAGATTCATCACCACCGCGTGTCACAGTGGACAATGAATCACAACTTTTTGCCAGATGAGTAGAATGTTAGGATATTATTTGTGGAAAAAGTCTACTATGAGCGTTCTAAGTGAATCCGTCGTTATTTGCATGGAAAATACCTGAACGTAATCGGAGACGCTTGTTGGAATCTTTAAGGTTATATCATTTCATGCGGGGAATGACATGATAATTCTTAAAAGTAGACAAAACGCAAGACTCGTTTGCGTGCACCGCTTTACACAGTGTCACTTCCTGTGTATTCTAAGGTTTCGGCTTCTCTTTTGATTCGTTGGCTCACCGCAGCCCATATGACAGACACTAGAGAGGAACGTGCAAAGTTTCGTCCTGGACGAGAATGGGTTGTTCCAATTTTCGCACCTCGTCAAATGCTGAAGCAAAGTCATACTTAACGCTAGCCAACAAAGTCCGTTCCCCTCGACGTAAAGGGGCGTTCTATTCAGTCGATCCATCAACCGTTTCGAGATGGCTTAATTGCAAGGATATAGCGACCAAGTATGTGGACATATTGTTGACGCTTTATTCCCAAACCTCAGCCCAGATTAACGTTTACAGTCAGCTGTCCGACGATTCCAGCACCAAAAGCAACATATGTACAAGCGGCCGCCTTTCACCATTTTTGAACAAAACATTTAGAACTCCAAATCTGGTGAATGCAAGCATTTCGTATTGGCTCGTCAATACCAAATTTACAATAACATGAACCGGTTTTTTATCATCATTATCATCATCATAACAGCCATGAACCTGACCAAAAGGTACTGTGGCTCGGGCCGCCGCTCACCTCAACAGTGACCTGGAATATCCTGGAAGAAAACGCTACTAAGAAGTTTGAAAATTATTAATAGAAAACTAAGCGGAAGAACTAGAAATGATATGGATACAGGTCCGCCATTGACTGCGACACATTGTCATCTCGGATAGCGTCTCTAACCAGCGGTTTGAGTGATCACGAGGACCCCATCCAGGCAGGCGACACCCACCCACTTTACTCATTGGAGCAGTCGAGGTCTTCATATTTCGTGACCACTTTGTTGCTTGACCATCACGCGGTTTTACCCAACTGTTGGTGGCCTTAGCATATAATGCCCGGTGCGGTAAACGATCAGATGACATACGGAGTACGTGACCCAACCATCGCAAGCTGTGTACTGTGATTAATTGAGCAATTGATCGCGCATCCCGATCGTCCCGGAATACGCGCCGGCGAACAGCCACATTGCTCACGTGATCAGTCCACTTAGTGTGGGCCAATTGGCGGAGACAACGATGGTCAAACACAGCAAGCCTGTTGATATCTTCTTTGTGAATAGGCCATGTTTCCGAACCATAGAGCAAAGTGGAACGCACACAGGCATTATATACCCGTCCTTTCAGCGACAACCGGACGTCTTTTCGACACCATAGATGACACAATTTGGCAAAGGCAACTCGTGCCTTTGCTATCCATCGGTTTTTTTTATAGCAAACAATTAAAGGAGTGGTTAATCAATCAGTGAATTAGGGTAGGTCACTAAGTCCAGGGGAGGGTCAAATTTACAAACAGTTGTTTCTGAACACAGCGATTGATAGTGACCGCCTCAGCAAACCTCAGGAATCTTAGTTTGAAATGACGTAACAGGATTATGGAAGAATAAACTGGATTGATAACATGACCAGTGCTCAGGACGAGTGTAGCGACCGACAAAACAGGCTGTTTACGTCTTCGACAGGCCGTACAGCTGGGGGTGTTGACGATCCACATGATTTAAGGAATTTTTATGTTACTTCATCAATACTCCGTGACTGCAGTAGCATTTGCAGATGTCATTATTAAATGATCAAACGAAGTTCCAACAAACAGACAGAGTGGACAATGTCACCGAAATAGAAGACCGTATAAGACGACGGTCTATTTATCTAAACTGAAAGTCTCAGAGCCCTTATCCGGCTTAAGTATTTGACTTAGGTTCTCTTAACGACTGCAGACGTGGTTTGATAATAGCACATCGGTCGTTAATCAGAGTCATAGTAAACCCGTAAGCTATGCCGGTTAATTTAGGTGTTAACCAGCATAGATTGTCAGCACTAGTTGGTCAAAAATCGTACAACTGGCCGATAAGACTCTCAAATAAAGCTCCAACATAAATACGATTAGGCGTACGCGATGATATTTTATAAACAAGACCTAGGGCTAACGCTGATAGTTGCAACGAATTCGACTGTACTGAAGAACAGTTTAATATGTACTTACTGGGATCTATTGAAACTGGTTACCCGGCATGCATCATACGTGACTTCCGCGAGCGAATACTATGAGTCTTGTTCGCAGGATCGGTGATTGCCTTATAAAATAGTGTAAGCACTACAGGGTTGCACAATGTAGAGTTTTCAATGACTAACAAGACGACAGTGTGTTCAGACACAATTCACACTGACATTAGGGCTGTTGTAGTAAGTGAATAACAAGCAAATATTAACGTTTACTTATGGTTCTTGTTTTCTATTTCAACTGCGAACTGTAGGTCAGTCGTGGGACGGTCACACGCCTCCTCTACGTGAAGTGCACGTGCCTCACTGTTCGTGTTTTTGTTGTTGTTCATTTCGGAAACTTGCTACGCATGTATGGAATTGACCTAGCAGTTTGTAATCTGTTGTTTCGTTTTGCGAAAGTACGACTAACTCTGTTTTGCGTTTACGACACTCTATCTTCGTATGCAAAACGTTCCATTTACTGTTTATTGGATTACCAATTTCGCATAAAGCATACCTTCCAAGGACACTTGAGTTTCGTAGAAATGTGTGAAAATTTGATTTTTTTCCCCTCTCTCATCTCAGTGGATTAAAAAACAAGATAGACAATGAAATAGGATGGGTGGATGTTCAGTGGTAATAGCCAGAGCAGTAAACGTTTCAGATGTCGTGTATGCGCTAATCGATCAGCAATTGAAGTGAACAGAATACAGTCAATTAATTCATGTTGGATTCACACGAGGCACGCTGAAGTCAATGGTGGCATGAACACAGTAGGAAAATTGGGAAAACAACGAGAATCGGCAGTAAAGAGGTAACACATTAAAAGTAGAAAGCTACTTAGTAATCAGCCCCTTTCATAATGGGTATCAATTGTAATGCCAAGTTCAGTATCATCTGCTTCTGTACATAGAGGGAGTGGTTTTTTAAGATGTGTAGCCGGCACCCCGGAAGAAACACGTTTGTTTGCAGTCTGACAAACAATGCGGCTAGCCCTTGGGGTAATTACTGTGTGATCAGATTCGAACAAGTGTTTTGTTGTAACAGTCTTACCCTTCCCAGTTGTGGTAATCAGAAGCCATTTTGGGATATGCCGCAAGACACGAATGTGTAGCGCCCTCGTTAAACCGCCCACATACGGCAATCCGCATGTACAACTACGTTCGTAGATAAGATTTAATTTGGCGATTGTTAGTACGGAATCTATTCTAGAAGTTGGAAGCGCACGCGTTGTTGAGTGAGGCACAATAAGCTTGGCCGATCTGTATGCGGCCCACTACCGGGTTCATTTTTCATTTTATCGAGACTGCTGTATTATCACCCTTGAAGGGTGACGATATGTACACTGGCTTACGGGACACTATTGTGATGGCTGGTCGAACGTTGATTGGTTTCGAATAGTTTTTGGTAAAATGTGCGGGTTAGCCATTTCACACGTCACATACACCCGTAGAAGCGAACTGTGATTGCCAACTGGACAAACTATTTTTTTGCTTGTACTCATTCATTCCTTTATTCATTCAGTTATCTGTTAGTGTATTTAACTGAACTGTTACTCGACCGTACACATTACACAACAATCTTGGCCTTATCCAAATTCATACGGGTACAAATTTTCTAACTCTATCAAAAGCATCACTAATAAGAAAGTGGTAGTGGATCGTAAAGATTGCAACAATTTCACTCTACACGCTCTGGGTCACGAGCTGTGTTGTAATCCTTGTTCGCCGTATGAGATAGGTTCAGGCATCATGGAACGAAAGACAGAAACTGTATTCATATCACCAACCGCACAAAACGGAAAGCAGGAAATCGTTTATGTGGTCAGCTTCTCACAGACTGTTCTGATTATGGTCCAGTCATCCGGAAAATGTTGGCCATTAACTGCTTTTCAATCCAAGGACACTTTTACGGGGTACAATTAACTCAAACAAAGGCTTGGATCTGGATGAAATGTACATCACATTTGTTGATCATAACTCCTCCAACATTTCTGAGAGCCTGATAATATATCAGATCACACAGGTTGTTGCGTACACTGATCTTGCTGGTCTAGTCTTCACACTCTTCACTGTGTATTTGTGTTTCCCCGATTTGTCTTTTGAGATAACATTGCTTATTAGTGTTCTGTGTGGTATCGTTACAATGTACACCAAAAGCTCAATCCATGCTAGTGGCTATTCACCAATTTGTATTTACTGGTAACTGGCAAATTGTTCGATAAACTAACCAACGTGCACATACTCATTCTTACTGTGGTGTGCTGTTGAAGTACACATGCACCATCGTATTTTGTGTGAAAGGTACTTCTGTGTAATTTGAGTGTTGTGTATGCTAATTCGTTTAGATTGTGGCGAAAGCATGTGCCCTGCATTCTGTTGGTTTGTAGTCTGTTTTGACTTGTGGAATTTCGCATATCACGTCGAATTGAACGTGTTCTTATTCAAAGAAACAACCAATTGGATTCGAAACAATTTGGTGGTTTTGGTCTTACTTAGATGTAGCAGTCATACATGAGGTGTCTAGTAGGGGTTCAAGTCCACCTTTGCAGTGTTTGTGGTATAGAAGTGTTAAGCACGTTGAACTGCCAATTTCTTGCTGTCGGGTGTGGTTGCATTGTCACATTAAACTGTTTAAGTTTATTTGGTCGTCCCTTTGATTAGGCGCACAATTGTTCGGCCCAACCAGAGAAGATGTGTGCCCACAGTTTATTGAGAACAAGTCAAAAACTAACGCGCTGCGGCTCTAAATATATATATGGTAAACGATTACCGTACGCGGTAGTGAAGACACAGAGGGAATCAGAAGGGACGGTCATGTGTTTTAGTTTTATAAAACGATCGTCTAGTTTCATCTATAGGTTTAGCATAATCTCGCGGATGGTGATACCTCCGAAACTGTATTGATCGGTATTGAGCAATTCGTTTTATCTGCTTCATTAGGAGATGCGACTTCCGCCAATTATTGATTTCATTCGAGCAATGTTCAAGTCACTAATAAATAGTTGTGTAGTAATAACTTGAATGCAACTCATTTCACGGCGCTTTCACATTCGAAAATACATTTTCAGTTTTGTTCATCTTGAGAAGCATCTAACCTGTGTTTCTCCCTTGTATTAGTGATACGCGTTATGTGTCTAGAGAACCGGTCCCACGACCAGCCAACATCTTGCGGACTACGCGAGCGCGCACGCACATGTATCAGTTGTGTTAGAGGTGATGTGAAATAACAACTTAGTTATCAGCCAAGCTTGCGTCGCTAACTGTATGCAGAAACTAACTGTCACTACAAAGCCTAACAAGTCAGCCGGTCAGTTCTGACGACCTCATTCAACAATGTTGGATTTTGTCTTGTGTGACAAACAAAACATTCAGACATGTTAGTTTTTGCTGGAGATGTAAATACAGATAGCTGTCTTACCCTGGAAGAAGAGCTGCCACTTTGTGTGTTTGCTGCTATGCTCCGATCTGTTTCAACTGAGTCACTTCCAGTGCTAGTTTTGAGATAATGTTTTACAAGATGCTGTAAACTGGCAACAGTCCGTTTGTTAAAATTTTTCGAAATGTTGTTCATATTGTCGCTTACCGCAAAACAAGATACATTCCTCAGTGGAATTGCATCCAGAGCTCCCGGTTTTCTCTTGCAAGTGTTCACGTACTCAAATATCGGGCATCCAATCTTAGAGTTGTTTTGTCTGAGTTTCTTCCACACTCAAACCAAATGACAATCAGTCCGGTTCACTGTTCGATACTCCCTCTTCTCGCTTTTGATTAAACCACCTTTCTAGCTCGGCTGATACCATCTGTTTCAGCTTCGACCACTAAATGAGGCCGTCAGAGTCGATTAACCAGCTTACTAGTGTTCGTTCCGAAAGTTACTTTCTTGTACAGTAATCGGCTCGTGGTTTGTGATTAGTCGACCGATCTTCTGGAAAACAGACACTAAATATCCTGTCAGATCCAGTCGACCGCCCTACGATTAACACCTGTTAGTCGGTTGAAATGAAATATTTCATTTAACTTGCCCAGCAGTGTGTTTTGTTACGGCGAATAGTGTAGAATTTTTATTGTTTTACGCTGAACATTACTTTCATTTGTTCGCGAATTTCACACTCCCTGTCCGAGACGGTCGAGCGACCTGAGGATTACTCACAAATGAATACGACCGATTGAATGGCTGTGATCATTCGGTTATGCCCAATGTTGTGATAATGTAGCAACGTTCAACACGCACTAGATTGAAGTTTTATCGCCGACCGTGGAGAAAAATGCGTTACTGATCGCTCCAGACGTTAGTGATACTCCTAAAAGATCGACAGAATTGTCTATGGATACGAAAACTTCAGTGGAATTTTGTCTTCAGAACACGCTAACCGATCTTCTGTTCAGTTAAGCGCTGTATAAGCTGTAGAGTCTTTTTGCCCAAAAATCAATCCGGTTCACCTAGTCAGTCTTGCTTCCACTCCCATGATGTATTTGTTCGTTAACCTCTAAATTTCTTACCACGATTTCTACTTTACCAGGTGATCTATTTATTTCCGCAACACTCTAACATTGTCTAATGGTATTCTATTTGGTATCAGCTAAAAATACCACCTGTCATATCGTTTGTCCGATCATCCAATGGGAAATTTACTGAGATGAGATGGTACTATATTTCACTTTCAAGTTTATATGAAAATCTGCTGTTTTTCTCCTTTTGTTCACAGGCTGGTCGCAAGGGCATTGTTATCATGGAAACCAAAAATCTATTTCGACTCGCTTTGAATCCTCAGTTTCACTCTTCGTCTTATACAGACGGCTCTACAATGAGACTAGTTTCTGTTCCCAAAGCTGGCTCTATTTTCTTACTCCTGTTCACACCAGATTTGCAAAGTTCTACGGATAATCATTCAGCCTTGTTATTGAATGGTGACCACCTTACTTATAGACCTTTGGATCGTGCAGTTCGTAAATGGCGTAGACCACCTTTTTCGGTCCCTCTTAGTAATGGTGCTCTTCCAAGCTCTACAGAATTATCTGCAGATTTGTTGGACTCATTTTCTTCTTAAATCTGTTCTACATGTATGCATTGTATATTTTTTGTAATATATTTTGCACCTCATATCCATGTCTACACGTGGTTACTACTGTCTTCGGGTATTTACGTATTTTTCTGTCAAAATCATACTGTATTGAATCCGTTTCACCGGGTAATTTTAATCCATGCCACTGGTCAAAAATGTGAAGCTCCTTTTTGAGTATCCCAGACACCTGATACTGTTGCTACCTGTTTCACTCTTGGAAGATAAGCATTCAGTTTCTGGATGTGCACTTTTATACATCAGTGGACAAGTACTGAGTCAAGCTGGATCGCAGTTATTTGCCGTAAAAACAAATATCATTATTATATGAAACACATTCGGTGTTGCTGGATCAATCCTGTTTATTGATGGATGCAATTAGACGACCGAATCATTGTTTTACTGTCACAAAACATGTTGAGTGGAAATATGAGGCTATAGACAGACGGTACATTCCATGTTGGTCAATCAAAGCACTGGGTAGTTTGCTTCTTCAGTTCATTCTCGATTATACTTGGGGAGTCTATTGAAGAGACAAACTTTTCTGAACCACAGAGGAAACACTTTTTGATGCTTCAACTAGGTTCGTTCCTTCGCAAGAGAGAATGGTATGTCAATCTTGTTGGACAGAACTCAATTTGCTTATGCATTGATCTCAGGGTGGATTTCTGTTACCTGAATCTGTTATTCAGATATCTTCACATATTACTGTGTAAGCCGTCTGGTTTTTGCCCAAGTGTGAAAACTACTATTAGGTTTATTGAGCGGCATACTTGTTTTGTGGATCATTCGAGTAACACATTGACAGCATGAACAAAACTCCTTGAAGCTGACAGCCAAAGACATTGAGTCACTTTTGACTAATTTTTAAGACCTTTTGAAGATAGCAGTTAACTGAATGTCATTTCGTAAAATGCAATACAATACAATATTTGTCCTCGGCTTAGCTTTGAGCTCAAACATAGGATTGTTTGTTTTGTCGTTCATTCCTTTGGAAATTCTCGGGTTCAACTCCTTATATGATCGTTTTATCGACATGGGCAACCTTTAAGTATCTTGACCGCGTATAGTCGCACCGGCGATAGTTAATGAATTGGTCAACGTCCGTTGGTTTGTCCTGTTTTCTTTCGGACAGCAAGTAGATGTTATGATTTATCTGGGCTTATAATCATCTTTGAATAATGATGAAACTTAGGTTCACTCGATGGTATACTCCCCGTTATAAAGTAGATGTCGTAATAGTATATTAAGGATAGTTTTGCTGTGACACCGGTATCAATCATGAACGCATGGTAATCCTGGAAAGGCAACGTTATTTCGCTCACTGTGTCACACTGATCTCGAGTGGGGGATTTCATGGGTTGAAGTGTTCTTCAGAGGATTCTTCTTGTTGGAGAGAGTGGTATGCGAAGGATTTGGAAGGCAAAAGAGATGACAGGCGAAATAAAGTGAACATTGAGTGAAACGGTCGTTCGATTATCATTTTCACCACAGTTTAAAGGCTCCGTTCTCCTCGATCGGTTCGAACTACAGTAAAAGTGCTTCTTACCTTTCAGATGTATAGCGTTGGGATGGGGTGGTTATCACAGCTTCGGTAGGAGTGATCTGATAGTTAATCTTATAAATTGTCCGTTTTGGCGCGTTGTGAAATCGAACCGAATATTTAACAAACAATGCACATTTTACTTATAAGTAGTCTAACAACACAATCGAATTTTCGAGATCAAGGTATCCTTTCATTTGCCTCGGGTTAATTCCGTCTGTTTTATTTGCTTCAAGGTTAAGCGATTATGTTGTAAATGCTAAATTGTCAGTTAGCATAAAACTGACATGTAGGTAACCCGTGCCACGAAGAGTTTGGTTGTGAGAGTACATCTAAATCAATGTTGCGTCCTGAATGAACGACTGTATGGTGCCTGTAGGTTAATCAGAAAATATATTGCATCGACTTAACTTGATTGCTGTAACACTGAGACACATACGACTTGGCTTTCAAACTTTTGAAACCAACAGTGGACACCTGTTATTGATGATTATTTCAAACGGTTAGGTTAATTTATCTCAATTAAGCAGTGCTTGTGTGTTTCTGTCTGACGAGAAAAGGAAGTAGTTACGAACAGCCCAGAATGTAATTCACCTGTGAGTGGAAGATCCATGAGTACTTGTGAACGATAGTTCAGAATGCTGGCTTTCAATTCACACTTGTCTATTTCAAGTTGTTTTCTTGAGTTGCTTGTTTATGTTAAAGGTTAGCGAGCATACGATTCATAACTGAAATCCCATATGCAATTTCACTCAGAATTTCATGTGCAAAACGTATCATTGGCCACGATTTTTGTTCGTGTTGGTATCTATTCCACGTCGGTCATCGTTCTTCGTTTACCCAGGACCATCCATCTTCGATTCACGTCATACCGACAAGCGTTATGCACCTGGGGATCCGTGAAACCTAATTGGGTGCTACTACACTTGAATTACTAAGGTTCACTTATCACCTGCAATTTTTTCACAGTTTTAGTATAAGAACGACTATTTCTTCCTTTTCATGTAGACACAACGTTTTTCTTTTAGAGTTGAAAAAATTTAGTTCACATTCCTAACCAATCACACATGCTCCATCGAACAGCCACATAATTACTTCACTCTGTTTCTTTTCATTTCTGTTCCGGTAGGCGGTTTTATTATGAAGTGAATCGTTATCCGTCGGAGATATGGGGTGTTACGAATTCTTTTAAAAGTGTACCGCATTCGTGCGTCTGGTTGACCATTGAGTGATTATTTTTCACTGCCCCACGAGACCGATGTAACTGTGAACGCATTTCGAAATATCAACGCACCGGACCAATGCTGTGAGTTTTATATCAGGTCGTAGAGGTGCTGAAAGACGAGCACTTCCTTAATGCACTGAAATTAACATATGGGGCAACGTATACACAAAGGAAAGGTTATCAGGATATGGAAGTACGCACTTTCACGCTGGTCGCAAACTTGTACCTGCTGACATTAATTGATTTCGTAACCGTGATTACACCTACGTATCAACTTAGCGCTCCAGTAGTTTTGTCTTAGGATTACTTAGATCAGGATAAAGTTATCTCAGGATGACTTCAGCTGGACTGATTTGCACCGGTATGAATTAGGCGTCTTGGCCTTCCATATATGACACTAGGATTAGTTGGTACAGATTGTACGCCATTCATTTCATCCGTCAACTAGTCAGCCTCGCTGACTTATTCACATACGTATTTCTGTACTTACTGCCTGTCAAGAGGCCCCAGGTACGTTTATTCTGTTGGAACATAGAAAGCCAACGTGTCCACTACGATGGAACTTTTCATCTCAATATCCAAGTGATGAATGATTTGGTCGCAATTGATGCAGACAGTTATTTGTCTGGTGTTCAAAATCAATTCAACAGTACTTTCGGTTTAACGTTCGGAAGAAATGGCTGAACCAACAAGTCATCCAACAGTGATCCAAGACGTTTCATTAGCATGAATGGTACTGCTCACGGTGATTGTGTAATTGTACTTGCTTGAGAGTTGAGGTAATCTGAAGTGCTACTTGCTCATCTATCGTTGAACTATCCTTGTGCACTTATTCGAAATACTGAACCTGTTCTCATAACACGTTTGTTTGAGAATTCGGTGTAATTGTGTGATTCGGAAAGCATAGTAAGCAGTAGTCAAATCCTCATTGTGCTTCGTCAAACTCTATGTGTTTGAAGTTTATCATTTTTTCTCTTTGATAACGTTTTTGTTTGGGAATTTCACAAAATTGTTTCGTTGATTCTAGAGTTTCGGTTTTTAGTAGTACCTTTCTCCAGAATGCTGTTCATTTTGGCCCTTCCGAATTTGTCACAATTGAATGAATAGTTTTCACGCAACCTGAGTGCTCCTCAGAACAACCAAGTCGTCTGTTTGACGGTCGTTTGCTCTAGAATTTCAAACATTTCGACTGATCTCATTGTTTAACTTATTAATGACATTTCGTATAACGTTGATTGCTAAGATTCTTCCAATTTCGGTCAAAGTCGATTGACAATTTTTAACTATTTGCTGCTCTGAAATGAATATCTCCCGGAAAAACCAAGTTTTTTTATTTTCGATGACCGTCGGTTAATAAATGCACGAAGTCTAAGTCCATTTTTTGTCCGACAGTATAAGTACTGTTGCTAATATTCTGTTGTGATTATAAAATAGTGTAAACGTTTATGTAGCTCTTCCTAGCAGCTCCGTGGCATTTATTCAGGTGTAGTAAGACAAATAAGGTTTTTTGCTTTTGAACGGATGCATCCTTTGAGGGGAAATAATATATCTAATTGTGGTTATATCACCATCCGACAGTGATGTTTACTTTAATTCTATGTCTATAATGTATGAATATTTAATCAGATAGTTATATGAACAATTTGGTGGTTCTGTGAGTTTACATTTTCGAATTATCCTACAGTCAACTCACCTCTGATAGCCTTTCTCACCTGGTAATAAGAGTTTTTTTTGTACACTTCCGTATGCGTGTTTCGAGTTAATGGTTTGTACTTTGTTATGCATACACTTACGATAATCATTGTATTGTCTTTCTTAATGGACATTTCAATGAGAAGATTGTATGAAAGACTTCTTTGTCAGGTCAAACCGCATGACCTTAAATTGGCCTGGATGGCACATTCGCCTACAAATGTAGTTCCGATTGGAACATGTTTGTGTGTGTGTATACTCGTTCGTCTATTTTGATTGACTGTTGCGAACGTGAAAATGCTCCTCTAGTTAGTGAAGAGACGGCTTTCGTTTATACAGCATCAGACTAAGCGAATCTGAGTGCTAATTACTGAGCCAAAAAGCACACAAGTCAGCTAGTTGTAGAGAATGACGTAATCACTAATACGAATAAACTTGATATATTTACTTCAGACTTGGAATTTAAAAAAATGTGTATGTTACTCTGTAGATGGCAAGGATTTTAACCTACATGCCAGTTGTGCGTCTGCTTTAGATCAGCAGTTTGCTTGTTGTCGAAATCTCGTTCTATCTGTATCTATTTAAATATATACGGTAAGCTGCATCCTGACTAAGACTTTCGAATGTACAATTGTTTCGCAACAGATTGAAATATACCACTTCATCGACATGTAAGATCGTCTTCATCTGACTTAATTTGTTCTTATAGTTTACTTCAAACATCTCAAGAGTCTTACTTGAGGTGCTGACCACATCTCAGGTGACTTACCGGTTTCTGCACATGCTAAAAAGACTGCTAAACTATTGCGGTTATCACAGTGGTTCGTTGATAGTCGAGACGAACGTGGTGTGCTAACGCTTAGTGTTTAACTTTGAATAGGAAGCTGTATCTTATTGTAATCTTGGCAGAACTTGTACACTTTCACCTGATTACTTCACTCTGTCTAACTCAATAGCCAGTCTTCAGCTTCTTAACTCTTCAATCTCATTGAAAGATGCTGTCTCCGTTAGGTTTGTGTGAACACAGTGTTTGCTTTCTATCCCAGAATTCCCAAATGGGAATCGATTACGATAAAACATTAGTAAGAGTACGGTTTTCTTCCCCTTCAGCAGCAACCCTTACGGAACACGAAAATCTGATGGGATTGTCACTTGTGCCCACATTCCTACCTTGTTGAATTATTTCCAGTTTGATTGCTCATAACATGGACAATTAACATGTATAGTATATTGCCACTTTGCTTTGATGCCATCGCGTGGTCACTATTTAGTTTCTGTTTATCAGTCATCTTCCTTAAGTGCATGAACAAACCATAATGGAGACATAATCTTTGGTAGAAGGTCATTTCTTTTCCAAATATATGTTGTTATTTTGTTTGCTATCCAAACTGCATCCACAATTAAGACGCTATCAGCTGTTGAATCTCCGTATTCCTAAATGATTTCGTATTTCTGAATGTATACGGTTTCTTCAATACAGGGAATGGACATCTGTGTTATATGAATTTATCGAACAAGTGGACCTACTAAATGTTGCGTATTCGTGAAATATGCGGCACGTTAGCAAAAACCACCATAACAGACTTCTAGTTCGGTTGAATTATTGTTTAGTTCGCCGTATCACAGAACGGAAAGCTGTACACCCAGAAGTAGGGACAGTTTTCCAGAATATCAATGGTAGTTTAAGATTGAACTAACTAAAAAATCGCAACGAATAAATGAACTTAAAATTCCATTGCCTATTTAGTGCATCATGTGGTTTAAGAGAGTATGTGAAATATTTCTCTGTAACACTGTGTTCTGAGGAGTGAATGTTGCGCCGTATTCTTCCTTAATGTGACTTCATGCTCATTTCTTTCGCTGTTCAGACTGGAAGGGCTTTGAGGTGAACATATCTTTGTTTATAATAAAAACATTTCATGCTCGGTCCATTTTACGTATAACGACTAGGGATACTCATCACCGTTTGTTTACTTTTCCGAGTTTTTCAGTGCTGCAAACGTTTGACTAAAAACTACTCGAGTGATATTATGATTAAATGGAACAGTTTGTTACAGGACAGCAAAATGTACGCCAACCTTTGCCGAATAATAAAAATATTGCCCAAAACCGTATATTCCTGGAGTGTTTGTATTTTTTACTGTAACGGAATTCATTATGTCATTTCGTTGTCTGTTTGACAATTAAAGAGAAATTATTGTGACTTTCCTCTGTCAAACGTACAGCCCATTTGTGATCCTCAACAAACCTATTCCGATTTTTACGGTACCATTAAACCTGTCGATAAGATTATCAATATGAAACTGTACAAATTTGTTTGATAACGGGGTCCAGTACGAACAAATACAAAAATTCAGCGCGTGTCTAAGCCTATTATCATGAGCTGTAACCACTGCCAGTTAGTTGAGAGAAGCAGGACTGAGAACATAACGAGACATTGCTACTTGGGTTAACGATAGATTCCGCCACCAGTCTTGCAGACGATAGTTATCAAGGCATGGGTAGTCAGACTGGCCAAACGAGAACAGTGTACGGGACGAGCTTAGTACGAACAGCTAGTTCAGTCGGTCAGTGTTAAATAACACGGTAAGGTGTAAAGTAGGAAATTAAGCAAATTCATATGCGATAATCAGTCATGAACCATCCATGGATGTTAGGGTTGAGACTTGACATTCACCAGAGGCCATTCACCTGTGGTTCTGTCTGTAGGCTTCGCGTTCATCACCTGCCGTAGGAAGTGAATAATATCTTTACACACAAATGCGTTTCGTATGACTAACTTCCGTACAACTGAACAGTAAGCGATTGCTTTATGCGACATTTTGAAAAACAAACATGATCATCTGCATAAGTACGCGATACGTGTAAGATGTACATGCCGCTCAATTTTAGAGATTTATGAATTCCATCTGTTACATTGCAACTAGCCTGGTTGACTGATTCAATTATACCCTGACTGATTAGAACATGCACGCGCCTGCACAATGTGCAGGACTGCATATCATCCAAATTGTTGGGTCAGCTGTGTCATCGTAACCGGTATGCGAAAGAAACATTAAAAAATAAATTGCGGACGCCAATGCAGCAGATTAGACATGAATCGTTGACCACGCGTTCCGTCTGCTTATTTTGTTCGGCTTCTTGTGACTCAACGAAATTAGACGATGTTCACAACTGACCACAAATACCAGAGGCTAGTAGAAAGAAGATGGTGTTTATGGAAATCATTACTCAGAAAAATAGTCTAATAGGCATTGCTCAATAGTTTGCGTAAGCCGTGTTTTGAGTCACCTTATCGTACCTTCACCCATGTCCTTATCACTTTCACTTCAGTATCTTCCTTGTAGCAAGCTTCGGTTTCTCTGTATGACACCGCACATCGAGCCGAATATAGTAGGCAGATTATATGTGCTGTCACTGGTGGGTGCCTAACCTGCTTGCCATGCAGTCAGGGTTTTTCTTTTGTGGTGCTACTCTACCAGTTTCGATAACTTCATGCATCCCCTGAACTTGGTCTCATTCGTTGGCCTCTCCAGATTACTGTGTCTATGGGCTCATGAACGTCCTTGTGACAGCCTAGTTCCACATACGGAACAAAGTTATTCCCTCCAAAAATATGAAACAGTTGAGGGGAAATGATTAGCATATAATTATCAATGGAACATTGAACCGAAACCTCTATTCATGCTCACTCATTCCTATTTCAGCATCAATTTGAACCGACCATATGACCCAAAATTCGCTTTACTAATCATATCACACTTTAACATCACCTATCTGATTGCGGTTGGTTCATACAAATGAAGAAACGGATGTCGATATTCATGGTTCAACCACTGGCCACAGGCCAGGACTGAGCTTTCCTGGAAAGCTGCTGTGATGTGGAGATGAATATCGGTGAATGTTTCTCATCCGTCTCTGCATGCGAACTTCAATTGTCCACCGATTGAACACACTTCCATCGAATTCGGTATGTTGCCCGACTCAAATCAAAACGATCGATTTCAGTGTGGTTAGTGTACTGGTGAATCAGGATTCCACTTTAGAAGGTCGGATTGACGATGTGATCATTCCTACAATCCAGGTTACCGATGGTGTTAGTCCATGTGTCGTCTACCGTCGGATAGGAATGGCCGAATTGGTCTTCTTTGATCACACCCTTAATAGTTGAAATGAAAATGACCTAATATCTGAACGTTCTTTCCAACTAATTAGCTGCTAACACTTTTGACATCGCGTGAGCAAATGAAGTTGACAGGTAAACACAAGAAAATGGGGACTGAATTATCTGAATGAGGTTTATCTAGAAGTCCATAGCAACAGCAAACTGCTTTGTTCGTTCTGGACAATTAATTACCCATCTAGCGCTCGTCTGCCAAAGTGCTACGGGTGTGAGCACAGGCAGTGTCGTTTACCTAAATGGTACATGTCAGATTTGTGTAAAATAAGTACCGTAATTCACTCCAGCCATTTTTTATCTATAAGTGTTTGTCTTCTGAGAACGCAGTAGTTTTAAACCTTCGAAGACCACTCGCGTTCCAGAGAACCATGCCGAATGTAATCCAGTAAACGTGAAAACATTCTAACGTGAATTCCCCAAACTGGTGACTCGTGTATGATAATCGCATTCCAAACGCTCGTCAAACAGAGCTCGAATGCGCGTCTTCTGTTCCAAGCAGACCAACCGAATAATCTGTTTGGAGGTAGAAGCTACGATCAACTACTGGCAATTTTGCAACCGACACAACTAGCACGACTTCTGTTTGAAAAACTAGCCGTTGCATAATAAGCGATCATAATATTTTGTGCATAATTTTACGAATTGTTTACTCGGATTATAAGTTAAAATATGCCATGGGTCGATAGTCGTTTGTACATTAAAAGTACAGGTTGATTGTAGAAAGTTTCGTGTGAAACAGAGCGGAGAATGAACAAATCATTAAGTTGCGTTCACATCATTGTTCATGAGGGAATTAATTAAGGTTTGCAGGTCACTTGAGCCTAATGAAGGTTGAATAAATCTTCAAGTCACCAAAAGTAGAAATTTCGGTCTGTTTGGAAAATAGGCTGGACAGTTGCACAAAAGTCATAGTACATTTTAACAAAATAGAGCAGAAAATTTTGTACATTTTGCAGGAAACTTTTTATATATTTTCCGACGTACCTTTTATGAATTTAACTAAATGACATTTTTTGACGATGAATCTGATGGGATGCCATTTGAGACAACATGTGAAGTGTTATAGGTAAAACAATCTATCTTGAATGTAGTTACTTGGAGACATTTAGTTGTTTATTGCCGTATGTGTCTACTGAAATAAGCATAGAATTCCTACTAGAACAAGTTTTCCCTGCACAGTTCTCTCTGTGATCATTCTACTACGATCTTTGTAACATACAATCTGTCGTTCAAAATTACAATTGTATAAGATCGTGGGTGCGAAATTAATTAACGTCACAGAATGGATGTTCATAATCATAGCTAATGAGTAGTGTGACAGATTTAGTAATTCAGAATAGATCCAGCTGCAAAATTCCTGAAGTTCGGATACGTACGAACCAGTGACAGAATGAGTGTTTCCATAAGTAACAAGCGCTCTATCGTTTCCTTTTTTTTTACAAAATTCACATTTGAGTAAACCATATTCTGTCGGCTACTTTTGAATAAAGAAGTATCGAAATTCAGATTCGCTTTTGTTGAGCTTGTACACTGTTAATGCGTATGGCTGTCAGCTGAACTCTCGACCATCGTGCTAGTTACAATGCGATCATGAGTTAACGACTTCTACACTAGTTGTTCTCTTTTTATTACTGGTCACTACCTTGCCATTTTAATTACTGTATCTTAGTGAACAGTTTGACATCGTAGACTTTCATTCGTAAATTCACATCTTCTTACAGAAAGTCGTCAAATCTTAATTTTGTGACTTCCTTGTCTCTGTGGTGATGAGGATGGAGGTAATTGTGTTGGACGATTCGGCAGTTCATTGAAAACATCCTCAGCTCTGACGAAAGAAATGGAATATAAACGCACACATACGATACACATGAAACATTCATATACACTGAAGCGAACACACAGATGATCAATAGAAAACAGGCAAACACAAACGTACAAATGTAAACAGCAGACGATCTGCGTGTGTGTCTTAAGATGGTGGTCAAATGAGCTGTACCGCAGACTGAGCCTCTCGAATGGTTTTGAACAGATCTTATGATTCAGTGGTAGTCATCCAGTTAATCACTTCGTCTCCATACAAATACACCTTAACTGGAGCTAAATTCCGCTTGCATAATAAGTTCCTTGGTCAAACTCGAAATTAAAAGAATTACTATTTATTCCCCAATTACTGGTTGGTGAAAATAGGCCTGCTACTAGATGATCAGGTGGATGTAGAATTTTACTGGTTCGTGTCACCAGTTTGTTAGTTGTAGACTAATGATAGTTAACTCACTGTTGAACCCTATTTGTCCTCTATTTGAA
>JTDE01001426.1:61652-80438 GCA_014338405.1 Paragonimus skrjabini miyazakii | reverse complement strand
ATGGCATCGAAACTTTGACCACAGTGGTGAAAGCCATGCATAATACTCGTGAAACTGAATCGGGCTCGTTTCACTTGGATTTATTTGTCTTCTGAACAAAGTTTCAGAACACTAGGGCTTACGATGCCTGTGAATCAGCATCATGTAAGTCAGTGGAGACTAATATCTAACACAAATCAAACTTTTGAATCCTTGGCACATCCCTAGGTTCAAAACGACAAATCTAATTCAACGCTTGCAAGAGAAATTGATCCAGCACAAAAACCGGTTGGAACTGAACGCTTGGAAACTAGCTGTTGTAAGCCAGGTCAGATCATTTTAGTGTCATTGCCCTATTATGGGAAGAGGGGACGTTAGAAACTATTGCTGACCTCGGATTCCGAAGACGTGTGTTATCAGTTAACATTTACGACAAAGTAAACCTCAGCGAGACAGGCAACCCTAAATAAAAATTTTTTTTATGTAGGCCAAGTAGGACCGTGAAAAGGGCATCCAGTAGTGGGGAAATTGTTTTCTTTCCATAACGAGCGTTAGGATTCGACATTCATTCCGATTACAATATGTTGTCATATAAATAATTTTGGAATATTTCCTTCAGTGATTCAGGAATAGCGAAGATGTCTTGTACTTCCCGTGCAGCAAAAATGAATTAACCTGTCCAGGTTGACTTGTTTATTATTCCTTGACTATGGATTACAATAAGTTTGTTGATCAGAATCTACAAAATTTGGTTCCGGTCCCCATAAGTTCGACGATCACTTTGCAATAGTTTTATCATTACATCAACTCTTTCTGAAAGTCTCCGAGCTTTTTGTTGTGGTTGACTTTCAACCCCCACCCCCGTTTACTGTTATTTGGAAATAGCCGAGTATGTTACGAATGTGAGAGTTTTGTGTTTCCTTTTTTGCCTGTTAATAAACGGTTAATATTTTCTGCTTAGTTTAGTTTTATACTGCGACATGGTTAGATGGAGACAAGTGAAAACACTTGAAATTTGTTACAAAAACACACAGAATAGGAAGAAGATTAAAAACGTTTTGCGAGGTTCAAGTTCGGTGATGTGGATCTTCAAGATGTCTCTCATAGTATGTGATCTCTCAATTAATCCAGGTGTACGCCTGAAACATGGTGGAAGCTACTTTCAAATGAACCTCTGTAAGTGTAACGCGAGAACTTGATGTTTCACTTGGTAAAATCTAGAGCCACAAGAATACAGTAGAAAATCTGACGAGTGGAAGCCGCACAAACTGACAGACGTTCAGAGATATATCTCGCTGTTATTAAGAAATAGTCATAGATATTTCACGTCACACGCAATAACTAGTCATAAGTCTATTTTTCAATAACGACAGACCTAACGCTACAGCAGTAACTCCTCAAAATTTCCTAGGGTGAATGTGGAAGCTGTAACTGTGGGAATTGTTTACAGAGCGTCAGAATAGACTGAAGTTAGTCCATTATCGTCAGACTGGTCAGGATCGGCTCATAAAAAGGTTCCTCACATTCATATAAGAGTCATGCAACTGGATTATAATTAAGTAATAGGCGAGATGATCGGGCAAAATTGGCTCACTTTTCGTAGTTCATACTCTACCATCAAGCAAGCTACATTCTATCTGTCTTGTTGAACTCTAGAAACCGGCATTTACTTGCTCAAAGGATAACTTACTCAGGAATGATCGGCATCACCAATCTTACTTCGCAATCCGGAGAATTTTAAAACACTGGGTTTCTTGTATCCAGTTCACCAATAACGAAACAGGTATATCTCATAATGCTGACATCTCATTTACTCTCTCCAGACCCCAGTAGAGCATCATCTCCAGATGAATCCTAACAAACTGATGGCACAAATGAAAACCTTTGGCTGTCACGTTATACTGAAGCAATGGCACCAAAATGTTGCCGTCTAACATCGTATGAATGAAGAACGATTGGCTGTTTAGTTCAGTCCCACTGAGGTAAGGATGAATGTGAGTTATTACTGAACGACCTGGTTTTAAGGCCCTTGTGTTATTTAAGTAAAACCTTTCACCTACGCACTCCGTTGTGTAGTATTGCCCTCACCATATAGTGTACACAAACCCTTCCGTTAGTCAGAGTAGTATCCGATGTTTTTCAACCCATTAATCAAACTATTCCGAAAAACATGCCTATTTGCATTTTTCGACTACACTGTGGTTTTTTGGTACAATCAGAGGATGTGGCGATCACGCAGATAATACTGGTGTGGAAATGTGTTAGATAGCTTATGCAATGGTGACCGAGAGTCGGAACTTTAGGCCTCCTACAGTTTTACACACTTGACCTCTTTCACAACTTGCACACACCAATCTGACCAGCTGCGTATAATGAGATTGCTACCTAGCATTGTCGAACCCGTCTTGAAAAATTCAAGCTCCTTATTTAGATCGACCTGAATATGAAACAAGCATTAAGGTGTAACCGGACTACAGTTATATTGCTTGTTTTATCTAGCTCCTCATTGGACCACTTTTGGCTGACCTTGGACTGCACGAATTGCACTGGACCAATGAAATTCTGCATGGGAACAATCTCATTCTTGAACTAAACGCTACAAATCCACCTACTCGTGAACTGTCCATAAATTTTTGATAGTTTTTATGATGCTCATGCCGTAAGCGATAACTGAGATAACCTGTTAGATAATTTCGACTCGCCGTAAATCAGCATCACTTTCCTATTCAAACAATGTCACAAAATGCGACGATGGATGTACTACAAAATATATCACTTCTTATGTTAACCACTACTGAACTACCCAATTATCTTGTACAAATACAATTGTGTGAGACGAATCACTGGGAACGAACGAAACAGCTGGAAAATGGTAAGCACACTGTCAGGGTTCTTATGTTGATTTGCTAAATCCGTTGATTATAAAATTGCACGATAAATGTAACTTCGAATTTTTACCCACGGAAGACTATTGTAATTGAGATTATATCTCTTCACAACACTTTTGTCCCCTTATCAGACAGATTGTTACCTTAGGTGTGTTCAGCTGACCTTATGCTTAGACTGATCTCTTCTAAATTTGTCTATTTTCTGTCCGTTTATTGAAATCTTTAATAATTCTCTCTTGTCTTGTATTAACGTTCTTCATTGGTTGTGTTAACATATCGGTTTTACTGTTTTTCTTTGCAAGGCAAACGCAATATTCATTTTGCGCTTTTTGTTCCATCATCTCTCTATTTCACGTGCACTCATATTTAACACATTAGTGTTTATCAGTGTTTACAATCGCTCTAATGCCCGTGATAATATTATCTTATTTTTTATGCGAGAACAATACTTTTCGTTTTTATCAGCTAACTATAACAGGTGATAACAGAAGTGGTGAACGATTAGATGAGTATAAACAAAATAGCGGATGTTGTTTACCCAATAACCATAACTCGGTCCTAGTGACCTGTGTGGCAAGCTTGAACATTTAATAGTTTCCTTTGCACCCACGAACTAAATAGGCGTCAACTAACGAAATACGGAGTGATAATAGGCAAATGAACAAGAGATTCCAATTTCACACGAATATTATTCGTCCAACAATTGAAATGAATAAAATGTAATCAATGAATGCTTATTGGAATCGTACTGACAAGTTAGAAAGAAAGGTAATGTGAACACTGTAGGTAACGTGAGAGCATTACGAAAGCTGAACACTAGGGAGTTAGAAAGAAACTGTTAGCATTAGTAACCGGCACCTAAACAATAAGTTGCTAGGGTAGTACCAGATTAACTAATTCACATACTTGAAAACCTGAATAATGATTGCTGATAAGACAAACGTCATTATGTTGTCTGTATGCACCAAACCGTTTGTAAGTTCTGCTATAGTTTTGTATGTGTAATTGAGGCGAGTGAACGAAATGTTTATTAACCATTCACCTCGTCCTCAGAATTGCCTCCGATTGAACCATTGCTGTTCACAGGACGTGTATCCCATAACAACACTAGACAGTCCTTTACGCTACCACACACAGTGTCTCGGCTCTTCCCTACCACGTTGTCTAACTTTGCAACCAACACAAAAATGGACGATATAAAAGGGTACTTCGTCAGCAATTGTTTCTAAAATGTTTTTCTATTTACTGCATTGTGAACTTCTACATGGTTGAATGTGAAGAGTCAGTCTGAATTCTCCTTTTCTAAAGTTTATCCACAAAGAACGATAAGGTAACATGGAACAATGCAAATTAAGTGTATATCGACAGTTACCTATATCAAATAGTTGATTAGTGACGTAATAATCCGCGGACCACTGGTCTTGTTGTATATCCTGGTGATCAAATAAATAGAATAACGCCAAAACTAAAGTTGTTGATTACTGATTATTTTTGGCCACCATATTGCTATTACCGGGCAAGAAATGTTTGTGTCCAATGTCAAAATGTAACCTACGGGACACAGATGTTCATTTTGAATGTTCACGCCGTCTCTTAGATGGACTCATTTCAGAACTGCTCTCGGCATTTGATGCTAAAAATCTCAAACTTGTCTTTTAAAAATATGTTCCGCACTTCTGAACAGCTAAGTTTAGTGACTTAGAAACGTACGACGGATGTAAACCGACAAAAACAGATGAGAGATTCGAGTTAATTCTACGGAAATAAATGAGCACGCTGACAAAATAGCATCAATGCTAGAAGACAGTCCCAGGAGAGAAAGGAGAAAAGAAGATGGTAATAGCAAAAGAGAAAGTTAACCAACTTACTAAAAGAGGTTTAATAATGAGTTCTTATTGATCTACCCATCATGGAAACAACAACAATTATTCTTTGCTTTCATGATCCTCTCCAAGTTCCTAAAGTCAAACTATACTTGGGACTGATTCCTTCTATGTTCAACTCGCTACACATGTCTTTACTCAGTGGGTAGTGGAGATACTAGAACCGATCAAGTTAAAACTGTATCAGTTTGGGTAAAAGAATAAGTTTGACCCTAATGACTTTACAGATTCTATGAATCGGAACATGGGTTCCCTGAATATGATCTCTCTACTCAAGAAAGCGTTATCAAATATCTACTGAGTATATATGGAGTCACATTGAGAGCAACCAAAATGACGTCGTTAGTTCGTCAACAGAATGTAGGGTGTGCTTCTTTTTTACTGCCATATCCTTCAACTACCAATCGTTGGAGAGGTCTTTCGATAAAACGCGTTTCTCTTTATGTCTGTTCGGAGACATATTTGAAAACTAAGTGCAAATTTGAACCGTTATCTCTGGGTACGATTTCCTTAGACAATAAGTAGAGCGTACGTTTTTTCTGGTCCCCAGAAGCGATGGTACCCTACTAACTGATTCAAGCTGTATGCATTCCAATATTAAGCATATCCTCAAATTGGAACACAACAACGTTTTATATGTTCCAGATGTAGCTCATCTCCCTCTTGTTGATGGATTCGTTAATACATCAACCCCTACTACCCAATGTACATTTTCGAACAGCTTTGTTCTCACCAAGTACAAACCGAACTTAGCTTGTCGTCTGAGAACCGTGGTCTAAATATTAGTAGGATGGGCTACAGTATGATTTTTAGACAGTCTTAGTCAAAACGGATAACCCAAACAGATTTGTATACAAAATCATGTAATACGAACCGAAGCACGGTAGTGTCTAAAGTCTGTCAGTTCTAAGTCATTTATACAAATTTGAGTCAGCAAATTTTGAATGCACTGGGAAGGATCTACCCTGCGGGACATAGTATCATATCATTTAACGCCAGCTCGATACTTGCGTCACATCTCATCGACGATAGTTTCGGGCTTTATTCGTCTCTCTGTGTCTGGACATTCACCTGCTGTAGCCGAGCGGATTGCGTTAGGAGAACCACAATGATCCGTGCATGCCTCTCGAAAGAGTATTGCGTCATGTTCGAAAGTGCTCAGCTTTGGGACGATTGGTCTTCACCTGACAGATAGTGTTCACTACGAAAGCTTTCAAGATTCAAGCCGTTAGAACCTGACAGAGGTTACTGACGTCAGACTCTACAATCCCTTGTCTACGTTCACAAATCAGTTCGTGTTAACCTTTTACCTATCTCGGGTAATCTACAGATCATTTGAAGCTCGAACAAATATGAACCACTCGCTACCGACGGGCACTTATGTCGTTCTCGAGCATCCACTGGACTGCAATCCGCCCCAAACTTGTGACAGTTGGTGACTTCTTATACCCAGTCTGATCAGTATACAAAATTTCCACATTTTACGAAACTGCAATAGCTTGATCAGAATGCATAACTAACACCTTGCGAACTTCTTGGTTTTCTGTAAAATGTTGATATAAGTTATCAACTGTTCATACGACTCAGATTCAACTGCGATCATTTTATTTGAACCAGTTAGATTTAGGACTGCTCAACTAAGCTGATTCATCCATCCCAGACTAGCGTTCAATTTAGTGGTTGGTATCAGTCCGCTTAACTCGGAACTCCAGAGATTGCCATTCATCTCTGAGTCAAACAGGAGTATGAACTAGTGATGTGTTATTAACGAGTTTGGCACCCGCACCTCTAAACTCATGCAGTCAGAGCTTTACTTCACATTCAGCTTCAGTATTAACTACTTATGTCGAACTAATTTCATATAACCGTTACTGAAGCAAACACCATGCAGGACATGTAACCGTTATCATGTACAAACTTGTGCATGTGGTTCAAACTCAATTGGTAGACGAAAATTGGTAAATTGAACTCCATTGAAGTGTGATCGCAACTTGAATTTAGGGAGACTTTCCAGACAGCCACTTTGAAAACGAAACACTAGACTTGGGTTTTGGCCTTGTTTAAGGTCATTAACTGTGCATATGGTTTGCACAGTGGTCACCATGGTTCCCTCATGAAAACGTGGCCGAAGTTCTAATTCCGGCTGTGACAAAGACAAACAAAACTAATGATCGGTAACAAGGTCGACCCTCGAGTCTGGTGCTACTTTTCCAAATAGGCTGGATAGAACTTCTATTCGAATGCTATGCCTGTGATCAACTGAGTGGTACTCAATCTAAATCGATGAAATCCCCAACTATTCATCGGAAAGCTAAAATTCTTAAATCACAGGGTAGAATAAGTTGTACTTTCCCCGATATAATGTTTTGTCATTACAGTCGCCTTGGTCACATTAACCACGCGGTTTCGCTGCCATAGTAACTGGTCACATTTCTCAGTAGTTGTTGACCCCAGTTTGGACTTTTCAAACGTCACTGGGCGGTAACCACCTATTGTTGGATTTTCAGGATCATAGATGAATGAGTCAGTGGTTAGCTAGAATGTTAGTATCAAATCGCACCGGTTGGTAATGCATTATCGGCCACATGTCGGCCGAACTAATTCTGGGAAGCTATTTGAACGCCTAAAATGGCGAATAGCGAAGTCGCAGAATCTGACAAAAAGGGAGAATGTGTATACATACTAAATAGTTCCGTAGACGTCAGATGTAAATCGTAAGATCTGTAACCATTTATAAAAATGTATGGAAGATACAGGGATTGCAGACCCTACACATATAAATTGACCCCGGGAAGGCTTTCTGCTCCCCACAGCACTGAATCTATCCGCCGTTAGACATTCTCTACGAAAGCAACGTCAATTTTTAACGTTCGTGGGCACAATGTGACTGTCACTGACTGGCAGTAGGTTGAGACTGAGACTCATAGGAGACGACCCTCGTTCAATTGAACTTTATAGATAGACGGGAATGAGATTGAGCCGCATTGGGCGTGGATTTGGTTCAACTGACCGATTGTGGCTCACCTTACAACATCGTCAAAAAGAAGAACCTGTGTTTGAAAAACAACATAATAATCAACCGTGAAGAAACTCACACAACACATGATTTAAAGTTAGATATATTCTACTCTAGCACAGTGTGATCAAGAGTGGAAATGTACCGGCATTGGGGAATTCAAATGACACTGAAGTTCCGTATTATAATGCGGTAAAATTGTGTTTGTTTCTTCGCTACAGTGAAACTGTTCATTGTTTCCGTCATCATCACTGTTCTTGTTTATACTGGACAGCCAATCTTCATTGTACACATAAGACAGAACAAGTCAATTTTCTGTTTTACCTGTTTTTATGGATGCATACCTCACAAAAATACACTTGAAATTACCCTACTCTTCTGACAGTAAAAACAACAGTCCATAGCTGATACCAAAAGCTTCACAGAAGATTTCATAACTGCTTGGAGCATTATCCTGTTAACTTACATCAGCATAATAACACAAACAATGCCAGAGCTTGTAGGTAAGGTTATCAAAGTTTAAGATGACAGCACAAGCAATTGAAACAAGTTGGTCGGTTTATAAGGCTGGTGTGTATTGTTGACTGAAATTTTTCTTCTGGTATCGTGTAGTATGTTCAGTTATTGTATAATCTTCAAATTGGGGGATTCACGACAGAGTAACTAAAGATATATATTGTTCTGTCTTTTGTGGGAGCGTTTACCCATAGATACAACACTTGGATGTGAATTAGAACAACCGTTTACTAAGTGTGATCATCTGTATTATCAGATCAGTGACATTCAACATTTTTTCGCAAGGCGGTCTGAAGCAGTACATTAATGTTTGACTGTGGGCTATTCCTGTCAGTGGAATAACAAAGGCGTCAGGTCATTTTTAGTGTTAAGTAGCATGGGATTTTGTTTTTAGTACGAATTAAACATCGCACACAACTGGTTGCAACTTTTGCATTATTCTAAACATTCCAGTCAGCTCATTTCAAAAGGATCGGATGGAATGCCTTGGGAAGTGCAAGGGCTGTGATCATTTGTGAATACTGTTCAGTTCATATTATGGTTACCACTTGCTGATTAACTTGAACACCACTCAACTCAGTGTAGCTTTGACATTCAACCAAATACGCTATCAACCCATTTTTAAGAAGATGTTGCCACTGTTAAAAATCGTCTACAATGTATATCGTTATTCAGACTGGAAACTGAACTCTATCTTCAAATGACCACTGAGTTGATCACTGCTCCATTTGCTTTTGGGGGCGCAAATGTGTCACGGTATTCAAACGCTTAATTATCCTTGTTTATAATTACTATTTAAGCTACCCGGTCGTAAGGAATGGGATGATTGGAAAGCCTATTTGGCTTCAAAAGTTGAAATCAATTGACTGTCACTGAAGTAATATTACTACCGTTAAGTTTTCAGTGAATTATCAAACCAGAGAATTTTGGGAAACCCTGATTCGCTTTAGGATATTGAAAAAGTTATACGTCCGGTTTTACTGAGGATGCGGAACGTGAAAGCCGAGCAAAGAACAGGTCATTACTGAATCAAGCCGAGTGTTTAGTCCGAGTCAATCGAAGTGACCGGTGCGCTTGGTAGATCGATCTAAGCGATATCACCATGAATTTTCACCATGACTATTATGGGCAAGACACCAAGAGCTCTGGTGTTCCATGTGTCCCAACCTAGTGAGTGATCTAGTGTTGCCTAACATTACTTGTTATGGCTTACGAAATACCGCTCATGGGAAATTGAGATTATCTTATCCAGTGAGTTGCATACCTTGAAAATGAATTTGGCAGAACGTCAAACATCACATTCTAAATATCGAATTAGATTAAACTAACCCTGGTTGATTCAGCATAGCATAGCTTTACCCATTTGTGTGATGGAAACTGAACAGTCGAACATACCTAGATTATGGCACCTGCATACCTTAAAATGATCTTCCATTGTGTGGGTTTTTAGCTATTTCATTTCGTTATAGGATCACCTAAAAACAGTAGTTCGTCCTATGATTAATAACCTTCCGTTAACGTGCATCACTTCGTGTTGAAGACAACTATTTTAAGTTTTTTATCTTCTCCCATCTATTCATAGGATATCTACCTCGAAATGTCTTACACAATGTCATCGCAACGTCTAAGGCAACTGCTCCATTTCATTGTTGCCACGGCTTATTTCGTATGTAAACAAATGAAATCTTCATAGATACCACGCACCTTGAGTGATCAGGTGAAACGATAACTTATTTCTCATAGCTATTAAACCATTTTAACTAATCCATTGAATGACAGATAAATAAGTTAGTGTAAGAAAATGCACACTAAGTAATTTTTAAATGCGCAATAGTTTGATGTAAAGGTGTCCATGACTACTGTTCTATAATTACATTTTGACCGAGAAGTATCAGAACAGGCAGAAGATATATTAGTCGATGTAGTGAATAGTATTCCAGACCTATACTGCCTGTGATGTCATTTACTCAAGTACTACTGTCATTTTGCCGGCAATTCCGGGGAGTTGAAAAAAATCGTTTTTAATTGCAATAAGTCCTTCGGGTAATTTAACAAAATTCTTCTCCGTATTTTGTGCGCAGCATGATTACCGTTCCCTAGGATTGTGACTTGCGGCAAAGCATCTTCTGGTCCGGTAGCTAAGTTGCGCTGAACACCAGTGCATGAGTTGAGATGACAGCTGTTAATCACAGGTAGAAAAGGTGTAGACTGTGATTTTTATTGTATTTTCATCGTTGAAGTAAATTCACCTGTGATTTGAAACATTTTTCCAAAATTTATACTCATATACCTGAAATTTACATATATTCCTCTAAGACGCCTTTATAAATTGCAGGATCATGAACCAACTTAATGCATTCTTATGGAAATGAAAATTAATCCGAATGGTTTATCTTCACCGTTAACAAATAAATGTCAGTTTGCAAGAGATTGTGATTCACGACGGCTTAACTTACTAAGTTGAGATCATTTCCAAAATTCCTTCCGTTATCGTTGAGAGCTTATGGTAAACGGATAAACTGGCCTCAAAAAAAATTCAAACTTTGTTGACTGGAACAAGTCAAGTGAACGGGTCAAAATGAAATCTCAAACAAGAACGTGACGTTCCCTTCAAAGATTACAGTGAAGTCTACCTTATGAAATATAAATGTACTATCTTTTCTCTCATGTGGCAAAAGTTACTAGTTGGGAAAAACCTGGGGAATCAAGGTTAACCAGCAAGAGTCTGAATCTAATATTTAGCACGAATAAACATTTTGGGCACGTGCAAAATTTTGTTCATAGTCAAATATATTGGACTGTTATTTATGGTTATTGCGGAAAAGTAACCATCATTCAGGCTAATTTGTGATACAAACAAAAAATGGCAATTATTGATTGAGAAACAATAATTCTAACCACTGTCATCGGTTGTTAAAAGCAGTCAGTTACGGGAAGTCTTCTTATTATTGCTTATGAAGTTATGATTTCAATAAAACAATAATATTCACTTAAACTGCCTTTCCGGACCTCTTTTATCGAAATCATCAGTTATCGTGTCTCTGACTCTCAGCCATTTTAAGTGTCAGGTATTCTAGACCGCTCCGGCTAGCTCTGCATTATCTACAGGACGGGAACTTTATAACCGATTAACAAGAGATTTGTCAAACAAAATCCTAAGTTTTATTGAGTTTAACATGAGCAAATTAAACTCCTTGTAAACTTGGGTCTTCCTCAATCAAATATCCATTGGACATGAAACACTGTACTCATGAACAACGAAAAATCAATGATTCTAGATGAAATAGTATATAGTGTTAATCGGTTGATGAACTCGTGTAACCCAATCTCTCTCAGCTGCTTAATTGGTCGTTTAAGGGTTGATTATCTTGCTCTACTAAGAGTCCGCCTTTCCGTGAGGTGACTTCCAGTCAAGTTTCACAATGACCTTTAGGAACCACCCAATTTTGCAATTCTAGTTTAAATGATTTATAGAATTATTATCTGAGTGTGTAGCATACTGTCGAGTTATTGAAACGGTCACTTGTCACCTGTTCACTTTATGGTAGGATACAACTGAGTCTTTTGTATCGACTGTATTATGTCACCTCTAAACAGTGGTATAAACCTGAATCCTCCAACCAGATTTATGTTAACAGAATTATCCGACAAGCATGTTTTATTTCAAGTTGAACATCACCCACAATTGATCGCAGCTGTCGCATTCCCATAGAATTTCCAGTCGGCCCCGTTCGAACAGCAAAAGCACTAGACTCCAGTTTCGCTATCATTAGAGCTCGTTAGTAGTGTATATCCTCGCCACTGCAGACGGGACTAAAACCACGGCCACGCTGTTCATGAGGCAACCGTGTTTACCACTGTGCAATTGACCTCACGTTAGGCACGACCGAATTATCATATGTGAACACTCAACCACTTTTGCTTGTGAGTAATGATCAGGTTGCCCGATCGTCTCGAAATCGAGACACAGTTACTGTCCGTTAACTCCAATCGATAACCCCGCGATTAGGACTTCCTAAACAGGTCGAAATCTCTGATCTGATTAGACCTGCCAGGTGATGTTTTAGATTACCGATGAGTAGTCGGGGATTTGGTTTATTTCAAGTCTATAGGAATGCGACAGTTGCGATCAATCGTGAGTGATGTTCAAGTTGAAATAAACCAAATCCCCGACTATTTATCAGTAATATGTTTTATCCCCAACCGACAGCTTCCTTCATGTAAAACGACGAAGTCATTCGGATAAAAGATCAGCGAGATACAAATTTTACAGCTTGCTATCAGCCGATATTTTTTAAGCCCTCTCGGTCGTTACTCGGATTCGTTCAGTGGGATTGGTATAACGATTCTTTGATGAAAACATTACTCGTTTGTGCTAATAGTCACTGAATTCAGTTTCGTAAGCCTGCCAAAGATAGAGAATCTATACGAAGGAACGATTACTACCAGAAATGAAACGGGTGACTCTAAAATGTTTGATGTCAAATTACACACAATAACTTGTGTCAGACGATTAATAGACGAAAGATGATCGGTTGAAGCGTTTGGTCTTGAGTCATGGGCAGCAAATTTATATTAGTATCAGTTTATGTCATTTAGTGAGAGGAAGTACATTATCCGTCATTGGTTTATATAACGTCAAAACTGATTGTTTGTGAACATACAAAATAGGTTTTAGTCGACTGTTTACAGCCGCTCCAGCACACCATTAAAAACATGGATTAAAGTGACATAGTAGGAGACTAGATGATGGTGATTTTTTAGTTACATCTGTCGTGATTCTGTTGCATTCACCAGGAGATCACATTTTAATACCATCTTTGTGTAAACCAGACTACACATATGGACGATTACTAAGGGTAATATCTGATTTTAATAGTATAGCTCGTCCAGTATGATCTTAGATATACTGAGGCAGATAGATATCTTTGTTCCAGATTACTTTAGGGATACTGCAATTTTATCACTTCTTCCATTTAACGTTAGTAGCTAAACATGACAGTCAGTTATCTTATAAAATTGATTGGCAGATTTATAACTTACAGAGATTTAAAGGGACAAACAATGGAATCCGTACAACTGTGCGCTGAACCCGATGGATCACTTGAAGAAAGAACATAATAATAACTCAACAATGGATAGCAGAGGTCAACAAGGAGAACTTAGTTGAAAGCTGGAAGACATACAAAAGATGAACCTTGAGTTATTTAAGTTCAACCTACTCGCTAATCTAACTGAATTGTGTGCGCGGTGTAGAAACTACAAGACAAGACTTAGAAGAGGAAACAGAAGTCATTAAGAAGATCGAGGGTCGGACAGATGATCGTCATAATTTAACATCTCCTAACGAACAGCTGAAAGCTATGACAGATCAAATCAAAAATTTGTCCACTTGTGATGATGCCCGTATGGTCTCATCAACATCCCAACGTGATTCACTAGAATATCGACGATCTGGCCATAAAGATTAAAATCCTGAAAGTTGTTTTATTTTTTAACGAACGACGTGTACAAAGAGAATTCTCGTAAGTGGCACGAAGACAAAATCGTGTTGTTGCTCAGCAGTATAGAGGCATTTTGAGATTCTGATGCTTAGCTGATGGGTAACTATATGGATGATGTTTCAGAATGACGATATGATTTGTCAACTGTCAAACCAGTGCCCCAAATTGTTAGATAGTAAATCGCCCTTTGGGAAATTGAACCATTAACAGTTCCACAATTCTGACACTCCTACCTAAAATTATGTTCACGCACAAGTGACAATTATATTCACGAAAGGTACTGTTCGTTTTCATTGCAAAACAATCATCAATGAAATAGAATCTTTAAACTTAGAAATAGAAATTACCACGCAACTTGTTGCTATTCAGAGAAGTTTTCGAAAACGGCATCAAGTATAGAACAAACTTAGTTCATTTTGAAAATGTACAATAGTATGCATTCTGAAAGAAACTGGATGCAACTTTTCAATTCGTTAATAAGTCGTTCAAGTGAATTGGGGACTGACTGTGAATATAATGTGATCAAACTCTATAAAAAATTGACGGATGCAAGCGCAGCAACTCAGCTTGAATGTGTAAAGCAAGTTCAGTTTTCAACAAGAAGTTTGTAATTCTTTACTGTTTCTAAGGACGTAGCTTCGGCGTAGGCTACAGCTACATGGTCAATTGACCATGTGTCTATTGAATTACATTCTGGTGTATAAGGTCATTAATGCCACTGCGGGCACAAAATAAGAACGTATGAAGTATAATAATGAGCCGGTTCATTTCTATTACTCAAAATGTGCATCGCATTTCATTACATTCCAATATGGCCCGTTTTTTAAATGTATTTTTTAACAAACTACGCACTTCTTCTTTCACTTATCTTGCTTACATTTCGTGTCGTTATGGCGTGTCTTAGGGGTCGTTAGAAAGAGATCAACGAGAGAAATAATAATCTATTTATAGCTGTTTTGAACATGGTTCCTTTGGGTACGCACACAGCGTCAAATGTTTAAAGCATATGGGAATTCCCATAAGGACCATGTACAATAATCCTACGCCCGTAGCTTCAGTCCACCTACTGATGCACTACAAAGCATGGTGTATATCACTTTAAATATCAACGTTTTCTAAAGCCTCACTGAATGTTCCGTGACACAGTTAATTAGCTTTTGGTTAACTAAATGCTGAGCCAGATGGATTCAGAAGAACAACCAAATTATTGTTTAAATATTCCATGTCCCTGGTTATGCAGTAGTTTGGGAAAATGCCCTTCTTGTCAATATAAGAAACGGGACTAAAAGCGAATAATTGTCAAAATAAGCACACTGAGTGATAGCTATCTATAACTCAAATGTCTCAATGCAAAATCTTCGGACATGGTTTTATAAAATGTATCTACAAATTTGTTATTATTTGGCAATGTACTAGCCATCGGAGAATAAATGTGAGTTTCATTAGTTGACATTTTGTCTTGACTGAGATTAGAGACAGTACGATCATAGTCGTGAAATAGTTTAAACGGTTTTTCTTGTGTGCTACGCTATGTATGGATATTCTATCTCTAATGTGTGTCATGAAAAGACCACAAGATGTAAAATGGATTTCGGGGACAAAAGTCAATGTATCATGGACATGCTTCGAATATAAACAAATTGAGGGAAGATTAGGACGATAATCAAGTCGCTTCAGATTATTGTTAGACAATCTGGTCTATTCCTGTAGTTACTGAGGAGATTACCGAAGTGATTTAATCTTCTTTGTTTGTCTGTTATTCTTCAGCCACAGATTTTATCCTAAAATAATAAGTAGTATAATCAGCGGTCATCGTTTTTTGGTCACTTATTATATTATTTTACATAGACTAACTACATGTATCACATAAAGTTAAAGCCTACGTTCACCACTTCTTTGTTTCATTGGCTAAATGGCGTTGTGCTACTTAACCCGTCCGGGATAGGTACAGATACGTGTCGATCTTCTGTCACGTGCGATAAAGCTGGTTGGCTTTGCACAGGGAAGCCAACAGTTGACTGGACGTTATTACAACTCAAGCACCTAAGATGTGTGTGTCACTGTGATGTCTAAATCCAAAACCAGTAGCGAGATCTTCGTCAATCGATTAACCACTGTCTACAGTTAGTGTATAAATGGCTAAAATCGGTAGAAAACGACTATAACCAATGAACCTAACTAAATTTGAAGATTATACGTTAACAATAAACAAGGCAAGTTTTACGGTCCAAGAAAATATTTGACTAACATAAAGATGATTTTGAGGAATGAGGCTAGTAAGACCAAGTCGAAATGTAAAAACATGTTGGTGTGTATCAAATACAAAATAATTCATTTTATTTGACGACCCCCTCACAGAATTGTATTATGATTACAGCACTGTATAAAACACAAAATTAAGCCGCGTGTGCGGGCGTATCAGCCGAAGTTTTTTACCCAGGAGTATCATTACTGGGAATAAGTCATAATCAGCAGGATTCTTTACGGGTGTACATGACATAAGGGTTAACAACATCAAAAAGGAACATTACTGTTGAATACCATGAAGATAGTGCTAAGCACACTTCGAAACGTCTAGCATAAAGATAGACGGAAAAGGACAGCTAAATCAATATCATTATTTTTGACATTCTAAAATTATGTCTATCAACCAAACACATGCTACCTGCAGAATGACTTTTCCTGTAGGATGATTCTAGTTTGAAAAGTAGCGCTTGAAATTCCATTCTGATCATCACAAGCAAAATGATTGATCAGTTCACAGAAACCAGGTATGTAAATTTAGCTGTGGTATTCGATAATTACCGAGTAAAAGGAAAACCGAAGCTATCTCAAGTTCTTTCTTAACTGCTCCTACATGTTGGATTCCCAATGGTCCTCTAGTAATAATCCCAAAGTGGAACAGTGATGTTTTGTGTTCTGACATGTTTTTTGGATTTCAAATGTTCCTCATGAATAAGTTTAAAGTTTGGATGAAATGCATGCTGGCTCTGACAATCAAAATTGTGCCGTCACTTTAGCTACCAGGTTGTGCTGCGTGAAATTATTTCTATACCCCTGAGCATACGAAAGATATCTTCAGTGTGGTACATTCTAACCAATCAAAATGAGCAAGTTCAACCTTAACAGCTCTCATCCTTCTTTTGCAGTTCAACCTATTGAATAGTATGGTTTTATCTAAACCTCTTTATATTGTTTCCGAATATGTAGCTACTAAAAACTCGTCAAGTGACCTACAAGTTCAGAACATTCTGCTGTATGGCCAAGTTATTCGGCTGGTTCCGGCAGTAATGAGCCCCGTGAAGTATATCGTCCGTATTGGTTAGACGATGGATTTAGCCCCCCTCTGTTAACTAAGGCTGGTTGTTTAACCATCTCACTATATTTTGTTTGTATATAACAAAACGAACGAAAGATTACTCCATACGTTGATCATTGAACACTGAACATGACAATTTTTGGAACATCACCCATATTCAACTATCACCTATAGTAAAAATATATAAACATTACTCCTCATGTAATGAGATGTTCTCAAACTACTGGGATGCCGACTGGAGACCTTAATGACAAATACATTGTCGTGAGTCTTACTTTCTGAGAGTTTGTAAATTTTCGTGGTGTCCATACGTCTACATTTTCGTACTACGTACCTCAGCGACCTGGTAAAAACTGCTAAGTTAAACATTTAAGTCGTAGGAGATAGAACAAATTGTCATTTATAGACTGGCTTCATATAATTTTTAGTTCATTGCGGTTGTGAGTAGCCAGTCATGTCACATTTGTACAGTTTGTTTATGCTGTTCCTGACGTCCCTACTTGGTATTGATACATGTCCTTTTACGTGCGTTTTTATGTTTAGTCAATGAGCTATGGCTCACTTGTTTTCCCTGTAATAAGTGCAGCTCAGAAATCAAGAGGAGACAAGCGTCCCCGTTTTCCGTGTGCTATCTTCAATGCACATATATCATACTAGGCACAATAATGGCAGTCCAAGCGTGGATTGCACGGTCCCTAATATTGTGTGAAGCTAATGCAATTTTGAGACTACAAACTTGAATGGGATTCTAGCGATGAATACTCGAACATGATTAAAAGACTGCTTATGTGGATTGGGGATTTGCAACGAGATTTCTATTGCCTCTGCAACTGCCAAGACAGGGCATTTCACATGTGTGACGTGATAGTCAACTTGAGTCGACAAGACGGGTCAAACTGAACGGGATATCTTTCGTCGCTGCTCTATCACCAGACGAACCAGATAGTGTCAGAACATTCTATCTGGCAGGCATCTTGTTCTGAGACCTATGTAACCTATTCCACGAGAACACAAAAGTGATCATGTTGAAATTGAGGTAGCCGTATCAGCGCTTAGTCTCTGACCGTACGGTTAGTTCACAGGTGAACACTAGTCTTAGTTTCATAGGGTGAAATGAGGTCACCAAGACCATGTTGAGCTTCATAATCGACGATACACTAACGATTTCATCAGTGTGTTATCAGATTATGTGGACTGTTTGCAGTAGATGCACAGTTTCTGAGCTCTAATCGTTGTGTATTATGGGCAGTGGATTTACCAACGTACTTACTGGCATATAGTGTTTTAGCTAAAAGCTAAAGCTCTTTGTCCAGCATATCATCAGCACAAATTTTGCAGATTAGATTCGTTGGACTTCATGCCTTATTAGGGTATTTACTTGAAACGCTTCACTCTAATCGATACACAGATAGATTCCAATCCTACACGGCGAACGAATAGATAAATCCAAGAATTCATTTCAGTGGAAGCTCCACTTGACGGTGCCTAAAGTAGAAGAACCATGAGAATACCTTGCGTAGGTTGTATTTTAGTAGCAATCTGTAGTATACTAATAGAAGGGTATCTTATTCTAAAGAGAAACTACATCTGTTCAAACCTTGGAGGAGCAAAACTTCTAACATACTATAATCACAAGTTGAACATCACTCACAATTGATCGCAGCTGTCGCATTCCCATAGA
>JTDE01001426.1:41562-61445 GCA_014338405.1 Paragonimus skrjabini miyazakii | reverse complement strand
ACAAATTTGGCGAAAGCGGTCGAAAGTACCGTGATTTCTACTAGATTACTAATGAGTAGTCGGGGATTTGGTTAATTTCAAGTTGAACATCACCCACAATTGATCGCAGCTGCCGCATCCCCATAGACTTTCCAGTCGGCCCCTTTCGAAAAGAAGCACTAGACTCGAGTTTCGCTCTCATTAGAGCGGCAGCTGCGATCAATTGTGGGTGATGTTCAACTTGAAATTAACCAAATCCCCGACTACTCATTAGTAATACTATAATCAGTTTCTTATTAATTATCTGGAATAGATGACAGTCTCAACAAACTAATAACAAGGTGATTCCGCATAAGTGGCTAACATTTGGCATAAATTTCTCTTTCAGATGTGTTTGCCTTCAGTTGAAGTACGTCATAGTGTATTACAGTTGTGTGCTAATTAGTCAGGCCGGTCTGGTGAGTACGCCAAAGTGTTTTAGTTCAATTTAACGAAAACTGGAATTCAGTCGAATTGTAAAAGCTTAAGCTTTTAACGTATCATGCAGAATGTACTCATTCGATACTGAAAATTTTGCGAACAGTCTCATAAACCAAGAGCACTAGCTTCATCCGTTTCTTAAACCTTTATGCTAGTGAAGATTGGTTAAGAAACATTGAACCAAAAGGTATTTGTCTTGGTCAGTACACATTGCAATACCGTCCCTATCGACGTTTCGAGATTCGACGCGATCACAAACTACTGATAAACTAACCGTAAATAACACACACTGTTTGCTTGACGATATCAGACCAAATTGGGCTACCGGTTTTCCAACTTTCGGTTCATTAATGCACTGTTCGTAAGGGTACAATTAGTACGTCCAGTCGATTTCTACTACCCGAACTTTCGGAACTCGTATCTCATTGCACACTTGACTACACCAGTCTCAATCCGTACGATGATGAACAAAACCAGGAAAAAAAACTAATCCGGGCGTGAGTAGGAGGACGGCTGCACAGTCTGTTTCTTTGTTCACAATGTTAAACCAAACTGAGTTTTAAGTAAATCGAATGCCACTCACAAGTGATCGCAGTTATTGCATTCTTATAGACACTTCAATCAGCCCCTTACGAGCAGACTGAAAACACTTGAGTTTCTTTCTTGTTAGAGCTTGTCAGCAGTGCATTTCCTTGTTATGGCAGGAGCTAGAACTCCGGTTGTGTTTTCGTGAGGAAACTGTGTTGACCACTGCGTCATCGACCTCACATTGGGCACGACGGAATAATCATATGTGAACGTTTAATCAGATTCACTTGTGAGTAGTCTTCACAAGCTGAGTTTACAATATTGTGGTTTTCTGCAGAAAAATCGAATTATTCTGTTTTTATACTGATGTTCTCAATTTTAGAAATTTCACGGCATGCTTACCGCGGACTCTTATTCACGTGAGGTGATTAACTTATTGAGAGTTTATGCCTTTTTGAATGTAGACAAACATAACAACTGGCTCTGCCCGGCGCAGTCTAGGTAAACCCTATTCCAGTCCGATACCTCTTTGATCTGAATTAAACCAACCTAAACTCTACTCAATTTTGGAAGTCATGGTCAAGTGTGAATAATGTCAGATCAACCGCAGTCTAAATCTCCAGCTACCGGTTTTCTCATAACAATTTATAATTTTCTGATCGTTGTTATTCTTTGTCAATGGCTGTCGCTTTTTGGCTTCTTTAGGCCATTCTTAACCAACATTTACCATCCAGTGGCATAACGGAAAACATGAACATACATGCACCGCCTACACAGTTGGCGGCATCTGAAGCGAATTAACCTGTCACAGTGACCAAAGCCAAAAGACGCCTGCGCTTCAAGACATCACCCCAAGTGGCTTGTGCTGTACCACTTGCAGTTCCACTTACACACCACGTATCCGGTGTAAACTCGAAGGAATAAGACCAGTAGGTGTGTGAGTGAAACTTTTGTGTCCTACCGGCCATTGCTGGTTAGCCAATTGAGTGGCAGCAGGAAAAGGAAACCCTTGTCTCTCGGAAAATAAACAGATAGAGAGACTGCAATGACGAAATCTAAACTGAGAAGAAATAAGTGTAAAATGTAGTACAATAAGCATCTCAGTGTACAAATCCATGTTAGTACACTTTAGAGAGGATAAGGATTAAAAAACAAGACTCGAACTGCGTACACTAACAGGTGGAAGTACGTACGCCAAACATAGGGTTGGTTTGTCCTCGTAGAACATGAGCACAACAACATCAGTATGCTCTCAATCACGACAAGCTTGTCTAAATCTGCGTAGTAATGGCACTAATTGACTAGTGATTAGAGTATCTTGCGGGGCAAATAATAGGTATCAAAGTGTAAGCTAAGTTCAAAATCAATGCCAGAATCTTGGACCCTAACCAACAGCAGGTGACTCAAAATGAAATGAACTGAAACCGTTGATAATCACCGGTTAAAACCTGTGTGTTACGAGCCGGATGCTTTCGAAAAGGGTTATACTGCGAAGCAGAAATCCGTAAATTTGTCATTCAATGAATTCAACGATTACCTGACTTGATACGGTATTGGTTACACTTGATAGAATCTTTAAAGCAGTTCCGTTTTAATTAATCAAATGACCGCGACACTACACACAAGAAGTTACGCGCGCACGATTGATTATGATGTTGATTCGGCTAGACCAAACCTGGTGTACTTAACAGGCCACCACCAAGCTCACGTACGTCGGGACAGGAGTACTCCCAACGGCTGTTTTATCAATAGTATATTAGAGTTCAACGATCTTAATGTGATACATGGTAAGCTAGTCTAACCATAGTCCTAGCGATTTGGTCTGAGTAAGTCACCGTGCTTACCAAAATGTTCGCAACTACTGAGCGCTGGAAATATCATCGCTAGACCGGATCGGACCAACGGGCGAGACGTGGCTACCGAAATAGGATGGATGACTAAATTGAAGGCGTGATTATTCCAACACTCTCAAGAATATCTCGACACGACTGTACAGTACGTTCAAAGCCTACAGTGGATAGACGGAAGGCAGGACGAGCGATCAGACAAGCTATCGCTCAACGAAATCGGATCAACGGACGAGGAATAGCAGGCAGAAAACCCCCAGGTAGAAGGCGCCAATCACACACCTAAACCGGGTAGAAGTGCACATGACGCGTGAACGGAAACCTGGGGGTGTTGTGGACTGGAATGCTGACTCATAAACGCGAGCGCGCGCGTAGCATGTGAACTAGCGAGTTGGGCAATAAAGATTGTGCTTTACTGAAAGCCTTTTCGCTACAATATGCTAAGGAAAGAGTGAAGTAAAAAGTGGTCTGGCATAATCAAAATCTTTCCAGGTTACCAAAATGCTAGCACATCGGAAAAATAAAGTGTCCATTCGTACAGAAACAACTGTCAGAAAAGTGACAACAGTCAACACCAAGTCCCCTACATAACTGTCGCAAATTTTTGGGGAAACCAAACTGGTTAGTAGGCCAATGAGTGATTGCAGAAGTGGTCAGTCCCGGTCGAAGAATTACACTGCTGAAAGAGGAATACATGATATCACGAAAAATAATGATCACACGCGAGTGAGAAAGTGGGTTCACATCACAGCTCATAATATGGAGGACCGACTAAATAGCGGCATTATGGGAGTCTGTCCCAAACATTCTAATTTTGCCGGCTGAGGTAGCGTGACCTCTGTAGTCATCCACCATGCTGATGTCTAGTACAACAGCTCCGTTTTCAAGACTCGTGATCACGTCTGGCTTAATGAATGAGCTCGCCGTAGGTACTCATAGCTCCTCGAATACTGTGTGACCGAGATTGCGTAGCCTGTTTGCCAGGTCTTTTGCCGTGCGGTTGTGCCGAGTACAACGCACATTATGAGTGGTCCAGCACGATCGGAGAATACGAACAAGGCTTTCTGGCAGTTGTCACGACAGGGAAGTGGGCGGTCGCTTCAGCCATCGCGAGCGCTCCAGACCTTCGGCCATAGAAGGCCGCGTCGAAGGTGGAGAACACGAATAGGGATTCTGGGGGAAATGCAATGTGGCTAAAAGAGATCAACGATTGGAGAGTGAACGGCGAGAAACTTTCTGAAGACTACGGTCGTCCAGCGAATAATAGGGCTTATCAACTCACGCCACATGAGCCTCCTCCTTGTTCGACACTATCACACCCTGAAAGCGTTCCTAAACTTTAGTATCTTTCACCATGAGGCCAAATTATTCATCTTTGACTACGCTCATCAAAATTGAACACTGACTAGACAACAATATATCCACTCGTGATTTATTTGAGATGGGGTAGGTTGTAGGTAAGCTCGGAATACCCAGACCGCTCAAGCAACTTTGGTTATGGATGTAACTGGTTGGTGTGTCTTCGGGAACGCGGGACCACTTCCGAACAAACTAACAAATTATACATTCCATAGCTTTGAGTGGGTTTCGGTGGACTCGGTTCAATACTAACGAATGATTCATCTTCGGGATCAGATGTTATCTCAGGAGTTCTAGGTTAGGATGAAGCTTCAATGGTACTTTGGCGGTTTTAACCAGCATCGTACGAAGTTGCAGACGGTGATTAGTGAATGCTTTGTCTTTCCAAGTGAACAGGATACCTAGATACGTCACCGTATCAGAAGCGTTTAGTGAGTGGATAATGTCCTCGTCGAAGTGAATAGACGCGTTAGAGATAGCGGTTGCGTTGTGTTTATGGTCAACGCGGATGATCATCAGCTTCGTCTTGCGCGTGTTGATCATCAGCCCGGATAGTTTCAGGGCACTAGCGGTGGCTGCAAGCTTCTCAGAGAGACTCGTGGGATTCTGAGCCAGACGGATCGCATCGTCAGTGTATCGTGGAAATGGTAGCCAAGCTACGGTCGCGATAAAGCTAGCACCTCATTCATTGCCGTCATGAATAGCAGCGGCGACAATGAATCAACCTGACGAACACCACACTGGGACCGGAGGACAGAGCCTGCAGGTGTGGCGTAAGCGTTTCAGTAAGAGTCAGTAATGTAATGTGGTAGAAGTTGGGTAGCGCCAAAAGCTTAACTCTAGCTGATAACCGAATCATATGAGATAGAACCAAACACTGTGGACACGTCAATAAAGATCACACACTGGCTAGACGTAGTGCATGGGTTCCGGAGCAACGCATATAGTAGTGAGGTCGCCTCGAGGTAACCATCACGGTGTAAGAACGTGAATTGATGGGCAGGCAGTCGCAAGCGCGTGTTCCAATCATCAGCCAATATCCCGTGAGATCAACGTATTAAGGTTGAAGACACGACGGTGAGTCTCAGTTCACTGAGAGAGGAAGGATTATTCAGTTCCAGCACAAGCGTATTGCGGGAGCAACACAGATGGAGTGGACGACCTTCGGTTAGCAGAAAGAGGATGTAATATCCGGCCAAGGCTTCAGATGGTTGGGCAGCAACTTGTTCAAGCCTGCAGCAGTATTTTCTGTGCTCTTCAGGGTGCGAGAAACTTCCTCCAACGATCGAGTCGACCAAGGACCAGTCGGGAAATGAAATCGTACGTTATGGTCATTCGTCAACGTGCGGATGAGCCAATAACACCTCCAGCCAGTACTCGTTGAAATTATCCGGGAGGCCGCGGTTCGTCTTGTAGGTAGTTCTCTCGTTTGCAAAAGCAACATCCTTCTTTCGCTGGTGGCACGGTGTTTTTATTGCAATGTAGTTAGCTTTCCGCACCTGCATCCTGATCGTGTAGGTTCCCACTGCGACACGAATGCAAACGATGGGGACGAATTTTCTCAGTTCGTGGATCAACAAATTTACAATATTGCACCTTGAAAGGTGAACACTCAGCATTTATGTAAACGACTCTTTAGCAAACGTAATGGTAAATAAACTTATAAACTAAAGTTCATCGTCAATCTAATTGTAGAGTCGTGGGGATTGATAAGAAGGCATGCAAACTAAGGATTAACAATAGAGCCGCGTTCACGGACACGCATATATACACAGATTTGAAACTGAACGCTGTTGAAGGTGTGGAAACACATTTGGAAAGGTCGAAACAAACAACACGATTGGAATCGGACAGAATGTTGAAGGCGAACAACTTGCATGCTTTAAGTTGTTGTATCACTACAATGTCAATGAGTCATATAATCAGGAATGCCGCTACAATTGAACAAATGTTTTATGGGTCAACAAATGAGTTGATAGTCTTTGGTTAAAAAACTCGAGAAAATGACCACAGAACAATAGAGCTAAAGTGGCAGTATGCGGTCATTCACAAAACGGGGAATCAGAATGTTAGAGGTTAAAAACGACCTTAGATGTGAAACATCTAACATGGGTCTCTCCACTTCCACATAAATAATGTTAACGTGAAGTGAGTACTTTAAATGTTGACTCGGCGTGACATCTAGGGATGTAACTGATTGGAATTTAAGGAAAAACGAAATTTCAACTTATATTTGGAGACAAATATAAAAAATCTGCTGGTCCTCATTCGTTTTAACGCAAACAGGCATGTAATGAATGACAGCCATTTGTACAATACACAGTATGGTCTCTCATATCCCATTTATTCACGGTTCTATAGTTCCAATCGCATGTGTTTCTTGTTTCATTTCATGACCAAAATTTGGCTATCCACCGTAATTATGACAAACAGTCTTGCTCAATAACATTTGATTTCTTATCACTAGTTCGCAAGGAGAGAGAAACAAGCGTTTTTTTTATTAAACTTACGTTTTCGAGCTTTTGCTAAACTTTAAAAAAATCAAATTCCCTTGAACCACTTCACCAATAACGATAGAATACATATATCGTAAGATGTTGTGATAACCACAAATGACAGTTGGTCTGTAAAGTTGTTTATTACACGAACTTCCGTACAGGTTATGTTAAAACGTAAGACCACGAACATCTACACTCAGTTGCACGGTTGACATTCACTCACACACATTGGGTAGCCGTAGGTTATCATTCGCCATGGTGGCACTTCCCCCATAGTGCGTACACACTATTCCGATTATCGCTTTTGGTCCGTCATTTTCCTGGCGTTGAGGCTTGTCCTTTAGTTCCTGAATGTACGCAGTCTCGTCTGTGAGTAGTGTACTACTCACAAACGTGACTGCATGTTATACAATATTCTTAACACTTCGTTTATCATCTCCAGTCAAGAACGGAAAACTAGAAATATACAGGATATAGGGATAGCAACAACAATAGAGACAATCAACGATTGGATTTATATTAAACAATGATTGTCATCAGTTACAGGGCAGACCAACTGCGTCAGTCAACAATTTATGCACACACAGTGCCGGATGGCGAGTATCGAGTAACACTGCCTCGGGGGAAAAAGCGATTTCGGATTCTGATTACTCAACAATGCTTGAAGCAAGTTGGCGGGGTCAACAACGTGATCTGTTTCCAGGATGTGCTTTGCAATGGATGACGTCCGATTTCATCTCAATCGCTCTGTTGTCACTGTCAGTTGCGTCACCGCGTGCATCAACCAATTAGGCGTATTTTCAGCTATTCTTTGTTGTAGGCACAGATCTGTTCTGCCAATATAGACGTAAACTGATAGATTACATATTAGACAGAATATTTCGTTAGGCCATGATTATGAGTAAACTGGGCTGAGTAGCAACCGCAACTCAACCGCAGGATGTGTACGAGTTAGGGGAGACTGTAACTTTTCATTTACGTCATTTGTAACATGGTCTTCTTTGAAAGGTAGGTTCAACAGAACCTGCTTCTCAGGGATTGCACTCACGGCAGTCTTGACCAGTTTTTTCTGGCTGTGAATATCGATGAACTTCTCAAGATATCCGTTTGCAAGCAGCACCCTCTTCAATCTCTCCTCCTCTCCTTGCAACCAGTTCTCAGTGCATATCTTTTGGGCTGTATGAAACAAAGTTCGCACCAGACCTGTTTTGTTAGTAATTGATGCAAAAGAAGAAGACTGCAAATGCTGAGCGCTCCGAGTGGCCTTGTGGTGCACTGAACGTTGTAGTGAGTCATCCTGCCGTCTAGTGAGTGAAACGTCTAGAAAAGAAAGAAAATGAATATAAGGAGTAACAATAAAAATATAATCTACACATCGCTTATAGAGACCGGTACCATTTATAACATCAAATAGTTGTAATTCCTTCATTCCCAAAAATACATTCGCAAGTGTTAAGCCCAATGGACTATCCAGTGCTACACCATCAACTTGTTTACAAGCTAACCTTCTAAAATCAAAACGGATATTATGCGCACACAAAAGTGTAATCCCGTTGAAGTACTCAACTGAATACATATATCACTTGTCCCATTATGATCTAGTTTCGGTGTATGTCCTAAGAGGTAACACTGAACTGTGAAGAAAGGACAATCTGCAGATTATTCGCAAAAAAACCGTGATAATTAGATTATGTCTAATATAAGGTCATTGGCGCTGTGGTTAACAAGTTTTCCTCAGAGACAGATGAACCGGAGCTAAAAAGTACTATCAAAAGACAGATACTCATTATCGATAAGTTGTAGCAAAGCAAAAGAAAAAACGATTCTAATGCATTTTCCGGAAAGTTCATGGAAATGTGAACCGTGTGATTAAATGCAAATAGTGTTGAGTGTAAAATCAGATTTATTTAACCAGTTGTCGATTTGTCACAAGAACTCCCTGATCATTTTTTGATTACTTGTGAAGACATTATTAATTTAAACTATGCCATCACTATACACTCTACGCATCTATGGTTTCGACCTTTATATTTGAAACCTCGATGAAATTACTTTTGTATAAACATGTTTCATGTTTCACTTTGAATAATTTTGATTTCTGATAAAAACAAAACATTTTCTTTTTCTTACACTATTTTAGTTTGATATTATTTTGAAACATCATTTCACTTTTACATAATATAGTTTATGAAAGTAAGGCACTAAAACATTTTCAACATTACCCAATACATACTGCTCACAACTCGTCATCAAACATGTAGGCTTTACCCTTAATACTGTTTTTTATAGTGAATATATAATCAAGGAGAAATATAACCTACATAACATTGTACTGGTTCACACGAAGATTACGGCAGTTAATAACTTATTCTCTACCAGTTTGGTATTGAATCCACTAATTGTGCAACGTACTTAATACCACTCTACAAGTTTTTAGCTGATACAGTATTGTTAAGATTTTTCGATTAGTAGGCAAAATTAATAGCACAGAGAGTGGTAAATGCAAGCACTTCGTATTGACTTATCCGTACCAAGTTTAAAATAACATTCGTCGATTGTTATAGTAAATGATTAGGGGGACGGTAGTCGGTAGTCTGGGAAAGGTCACTAAGTCCGAAGCAGAATCTGGTTCACAAACAATTGCTTCTGGACAAACAGGGACGGTTTCTGTCGATCAATTGGAGCTGCCTCTATGAACTACATGAGTCCTGAATTAGAATGGCGCAGTAGGATGCTGGATGCATGAACTGAATCGCAGTTTTCATCAACAGCCAGATCGCTTCTATTGATTGTAGATACTGGTAGTTTGCTTGTCTCACCGATATCTTCGTTCTCCGATAACACGGACCCGTTTCGGCAGACGTTACTTCACAGCTGAGATCGACAATCCCCTGGGGTTTTCTATGTAACTTTCCGTGCAGTTACAGATGAAATTACAAATACAGTTTGAAGCAACACAAACAGGGTGAATAGTTTATTCACTATTGAGCGCTCTGATTAAATTTAAGAGAAACCTTCTTGGACGAATATTGACAGAATGTCCTACAATTTTCAACCTGACGGATGCTACACGTACATCTTATTTAACCCAAATCAGTCCCCCCTTTTAAACTTTTCACATTCCTACATACTTTTATGGGTTTATTGACCATTTTCCCAGGCTCAATAATACAATTCACTACTGTCATGTGCTTCTCAGTAAACACTGGTCACGCTTTTGTTTTATAGCCGAAAACTGCTGTGATATGCCGTGTACTACAATAAAGTAATACAAAGCGATGGAACAAAATGTAATTTTCCTCGACTGTGGGCAAAGACTGAGAAATAAGGATTCACCTTTATGAGTCTAAGGACTGGCTGTATCAAAAGTAAGGATGTGATGAGCAATTGTTTTCGATAATCCTTTCTCAAGTCAATACTACTGCATAGGTTTCATGAAGACGTTATAAGACAAAGCGGAAAAAACAAGAAGTGACTGATATCGAGTGACAATCAAGGTTAATACTAAACTACGCACACAATAATTGGTTAGGCCCAGACCGGATGCTGACTAGATGTTACGCCACACGGTCACATATTCATGGCTATATATCCAAAATCTATCTCGTCGTCAAAATCACGCTTACAAACGTAGATACCTTTTATGATTACGAAGTTATATTGCACAAGTCATCATAGATGGATAATAAGCTGAGTTACCGGGCTTTTGAGCTTCCGATGCGAATTTGTCGCTCACTTATTGAGGCTGATATAAAGTGGGTCAATGCAGTTTCCTTCACTGTCCAGAATTCGACTGACACCCTGGAATGGTTTGATTTTGATCTCATTCAGCATTAGCGACAACTGGAAGTTTAAAATGAGCGCCACCTCCATCGACAAAATTGACAGCTTAGAAATATCAGCTATACGTTCAACTGTTTTTAATTCGCCTGTTATTAGAGGTTCCAACAACGGTGCATGAGGGTCCGGTTATCGTAATTTCACCCCGCTGTACATTATGAAATGCCTAAATACCATATAGCATCTTAAATATGGTTTTAATGGCCTTTTGGGACGACATTAAACCCACTGAAATATAATGGGACAGTAAGCCATAACTTGTGATTTAAAAAGTAGATATTATGCCAAAATAAGCCCAATTCTGACAACACGGTTAAATGCAATTTAGCACGACTGTTCGTAGCGTGTTCAACCAATGTTGAACATTTTCTTCTAGACTGCATCCATGAACTCAGTAACACCTATCCATATCACGCTTTCAATGCAATGTCTGTGTCCACGGAATCAACCCCCCTCTCACTTCTGCCCGGCCAGTTTTTTACAAAGAATCCACTGCGTAACGGTGGATGAGTTGATAGGTGAAGGAATCCACGTAACATCTGCCATTTATACGACTTCTATACAAACACGGACCAACCACAGTTTAACACGTTTAGTGATTCTATTGTGCAGCTACCATTCTATGAGCACAGACCCTCGTTTCAGTGAAGGAAGTTCGTCACCCACCACTTACAGTAGGTCATACCCAGCGGTAATACATGAATTCACTCAAACGTTTATCAACAATTCTGTATGTGCAAGGCTAAAGCTGCCCAACCTTTTCGTTAACAGATACAAATCGTCTTGTTAGTTCCTAGATCAAGATCTACTAGTTATGTCAAAACCACCTAGCGTACTTAACTCGTCGAATAGTGTTTTTAGCACCCACGAGTAAACGGAAATTTCGAATTCTATAATTTGAAGATCACTCATAACTGATGGCAGGTTTCTCTCCTAGACAAATTTTGCAGTCAACTTGTTGAAAGGAAGTGCTAGATTTGAACTTCATTCTTTCTACAGCTCTTCAGTAGTACACAATAGTCTTTCGACGACGGACAATTGAACACCTGTTCACGTTCGGTAGAGGCACCTGTGCTGATCCCTGTGCAATTTACTCTATACGACTGACTTGACATATCTAAGTGTTTAACCACATCCACTTGTTAGCAGTGTTCATAATGTATGTGTATCTTAAAAAGAGACATAGTAGCTGATCGGTTAACCCAGTTACCTAACCCCACGATCAAGATTCCGTAGTCAAGTCGAACTCAGAATTCAACAAACTTCTTCGGAATGGTTTTGGCTACTGATTAGTTGTCGCAGATTTGTATAGGTCGACCAACATCCAGTTTTTTGGTTGAAATCCATACATTCAAATAGGCTTTCCAGTCAATCCCGTCGAAACTACGGTTACTTCATCGGACTGTAAACCTGAGTTTAATTCTCGATTATCGTATGTGTATGCATAACTAGTAGAATGTCACATGCGCGAAACTCGAGTTCAGTGCTTCTTCAAAATAAACGGCTGAGAAGTCTATTTGAATATGGAAGCTGAAATCGGTTGTGAATTGAGCTCAGGCCTACTCAATTAAATACTGACCATTTACCAGCAAGTTTGACAGCCACAATCTGAACACCGTTCATACTCCAACAAAGTTTTAACAATAAAACCCACCGAAATTGTTCTACGAAATTGTAGAGATACACATTATCCGTCAAACAGTCTCTCTATCTGGCAAAAAGAACTAACCTCAGCTACCGAAGTCTCTTCTGCTCTTTCTCACATATGGCGTATTTGGATGAACTGACAGTTATTCAGATTTATAGGAGAGCTAACGTATTCTCCTTCTGCGATTTCGGGAAACTTGAGCATTGCATACAAGTGAAGGCGTAATTGTTCGTCAATGTCTGGTATAGAGGACTAATGGAATAAAGCTCAACGCGCTCGCTTCAAAATAACTGAGTACATCAGCCGGGGGTTTTCAATATATACACTACAGACAAGCCATCGTTCAAGAAAAATTCTAATGTAATAAAACCATGCGGCACAGGTCAGCCAAGAAAACTAGCCGAGTGTAAAGAGTACTACGAATTATGTGAACTGTTCAAGTTGCTACATTAAATATGTGTAATAAACATCCCTAAACTTCAGTGTATTGTGATAACTAACTCACTATTCATCAGTGAAAGTGGTGGCTAGTCCATTTTTTATTTGTTCCTGATGTAGAAACCTCATTACTGAACCACTGAGGATACAAATCAAATTACTCCTAATCTACACCACTTTAATCCAAAGGTCCTCGACAGGATGTTTTATGGAATAAGGTGAAGATAACCGAAGTGAGTTGACGAAGTGCCCGAGTGATAGATCACCGGGTCCACGAGTAGTCCAAACTTTATCGGCATTTGTTACCACATGTTCATATTTCTGTAATTGTTTCTTGGTGCAAACTATGACTAAACGTTATAGGAATACGCTCTTGTCTCTGACTCTCCAACAGAGTCTACGGAACCAAAGTGATAAACAAAACTTTCGACGGCAGCAGTTTTCTTCCATAACTAGATATTATGGTCAACCTTTTGCTGCGTCAACTATAGTAGAGATTGAGCGGTCAGTTGTCTAGCTTTGTAGGTTATAGATCAATCTACTTTTTGTGGATGACGATACAAGTCGGTTCACTTTATCCAAGTGTGGTAGTGATTGTGTTTGGTAGGTGGATCTTTCATACGAAGTCGACGTAGCGAGCAAGCATTTTTTCAATGTATTGTCACAAGGCCGAGTGCAACACAATGACATATGAACTAGTTATTAATACGCAAACTGATAAACACTTGTGTTTTCGGCTGATTTCATGTCTCCTTCATCTCCTTGAGCAGATCTTTAGGACTCACCATAATACTTAGCTTTTCAAGTCTTGTTGACGATTGTTCTGTGTTATTCTAAACTGTTTCTTCTTCTCCAAAGTGTTCTACCCTCAATATAGTTTTCCTCTGAGTTCGAAATTATTCTACTAATTGCAACCATTATCCGTAGTAAATTATAACCATTAAAACTCCAGAGATAATTTTTCTTGTCTGGTCAGTTCAAATTATTTGTTTTGTGCACCCCAGACAACGAATACTCAGCATTTTTTACAATCACATCTACAACTATGTAATATCTGAAAAGTTATCACTTCCGTATTATAGTGAATTTTTTCGCAAAAAATGTTGGAATCAATACAAGCAAAAGATAGCAGGCAAACTGTAGACACAGATACGGACACATATTGGTTTGAAACGGGGCATAGTTTAAGATGTAGATGTACGTTTATAAAGAGCGAGATGAAACAGACGATCAAAATCGGACGGATTGTTAGAAGCAAAAGACGTACACAAATTAGAATGTTAGATTCGTTGGAAAATACCGATTGAAATTATAAGAACGTCAAAGTAGCGAGCAACACTTCTTTTATGTGTTTGATCACCAGACTAATTACAACACAATAAATATGAAACAGTAACGGTCACTAAAGTTTATGGACTGCGTGTTCGCTGGCACTTAAGCAATCACTGTTCCAAAATGTCGGCTTGATTGGTTGTGGACCAGTTGTGGGCCAAGTGTTTGCATAGACTTCTTCTGACCCTAGAGACCAAGGTTGCGCAATCGGGCATTAATGGCCTCGGTAACAGTCAACCTTCTAAATCTCACCATTTATGATCGATTTCTTGGGACTCCGTAGACAAACTGGAAAGCATCTTCTTTAGTGACCGGATGACTACAGTCGGTCAGATAGGCAACAGTCGCGTTTGAAACCGTTTTAGTCACATCAGTGTTCAAGCACGTAGAATGATTTTCACGCAGTTTATCGGACAATCGCCTCGAATTAGAATCAGTATATTGTGATGGGCGCGAGTATTTCAACACTAGGTAAACCGTCTCAACGCGACGATGGGATGTATCCAAAAACCCATAGTGAGCTGATTATGAACAACATGAGCGACCAGAGGAGTCATCGAACACCGAAGTCGGATGAATGGACGAGGAATGGGAGGCAAAACCTCGACAGAAAGCATCAGCCAAGCACGCAAACCAGGCCGAAGTGCACACGACGTTTGGGTGGAAACCGCTGGTGTACTGTGGACCGGAATTCCGGTTCACAACCGCGAGCGCGCGTGTGACGTAGGAATCAGCGAGTCGACAATAAAGATCGTGTTTTATTGAACTAATTTTGCCTCAGTATGGTGCTCGACAACAACAAACAAGTGAATAACTGCAACAGCTGGTTGTAGAACACGGAAGTTTGTCCTTAAATTATGACATGAAAACAGGTGTTGAACGGAGACTCATGCACAAGTGAGCGGCAGGGTAGGTTGTTTGGACTGATTTATTGAACTTTCATGCGATAAATTCCTGTGATAACAAGTAAGCTCCTATAACCAACAGACAATCTAGCTCACAATTTAGAACAGTAACTGCGTGAATGTTAACAAACACGCTGTCCTTAACCTCTGTTGACCGAGTTCTCAACTGCCGCTAGATACTGCTTCCATATGTATTGTGTCGTAATTGGCCCGATGTGCTAACGCAGAAACCAAGTCTTGTTCGCAATTTGTCGTTTTCATACAATGTTCGAGCACAGTGTGTATTGGTTTCTGGCTGTCATTTTAACGATATTGGTTTTTTAATCGAATTTCTAAGTTACATTGTTTTAATCATGCAACCGACCAAAATCCAAACCTCATGTGAATATGATCGATATCTGGTATTCGAGTTTTGCCGGTCTGTTATTATTAACAACTACTGCAATAATGTATACAAATGTAGTTAATTTTGGAGCATATTACAGTGAGCCTTAGCACAGAAATTCGAAAGTTGAGACAATTCCACTGTTCGATGCTCACAAAAGCAATTGTGTGTGTTGACGCAGATGAGACATCGTGTCAGTTGAAAACTGAAGTGACAAACGACTTTCAGAATGGGGAGTGACAAACTGTTGGAATGTTCACAATAAAAGACTACGCAAATAGACGTTGGTTTGAAACTGTCTTTCTGAAGATAACACACTAGTATCAAAACGGATGAAACTGGTACTCAAAAAGTAGAAGAGTCAACAGCCAAGAATGTGAATCATTGAACCAGTGTAGGTGGAAAAGACCTATTCCCCAAATTGAAGTGAGTAAACCAGTTTGGACGCCACAATACAGGCTGAAAAATGCCGATTAAAATCACCACTCTAAAATTCAGTGTTCTACCCAAAACTTTGAAGATGAGCTATATGTTCGCCTGGACTTCATTATGGTTGAATCATTATACTGTCGTCTAACAATGCAACTAAAGAAACTCATTAACTCTGCTGCTATGAAACTTTGTGTAAGATACTCTGAGAGCGTATCATCTAAGTCTCAGGGTTCAAAATAAGATCTCGTCAGTTATTAACACTTGAATAAGCACTTGGATAACCATCAAATATCTGCAAATGTACAAGACAAACCCAGAAAGACTTTGAACTCCTGGTAAATCTAGTCCTCTTCCAGCTCAGTTTAATTGTTAGCCGTCGAAATTCTAGGGATAAAAACCTAAAACATGTTATTAGGGCAAAGTTTACCTGGGCAGGCCCAAAATCGGTTCAAATTCCCATCAGGTGGAAACTGTTATTTCTACTAGGTCTCGATCAAAGAAAATGCGACCCAATTCCTACAAATAGACCATACAAGTACGTAGATTCTACGTGCGAAGTTGGTGACGGTAATACAAGCTCCCACGTACAAGCACATGGAGGTTCTGATGTTTTATTCCCTCATGTGTGATTCGTCGTACTGCTTCTGTTAAACCAGTCATCAATTACCCAAACTGTTGACAAAGCTGTTGGCTTGTAGTTGAGATGTGTGGCTATTATTACAGTTTCACACAAACAGATCGTTCAGCAGAATGTATAAACGGCAGCAGTATGGTTTCAAGCTGTCTGTGCACCATTCATTGCACTCACTCAATCGAGCCACCATTAAACACGTTGCTTAGACCGCCATCCAAGGACGACATGACAGTTACACGATTATTTACTGATTGAGCCAACGCTAAATGAGGTTTCTAGAACGTGTCACTTCTATCACTGATCGTCTGTCTAGGTCAGTTACCGATCGCATTGGTAAACGGTTGGAAGCTAGCAGCTAGTGCATGGAGCGCTGGCGATATGCGAACTTGCACGCACGGTTTATGCGACTGTGCCAGACAGACGTGAATTCTCAAACTTATCGTAGATATGGTGGTCTCAACTTGTGGTAAGCGAACCCGTTAGACTAACAGCAAGTAAAAATCCATTTTAGGGTTGGTGTTAACCACGACGTGGTGGAAATGGAAGATCGAGATCTGCGAGCACAGTCAACATTTTACTGTGCTTCGGTTTATAAGCTATTTTATAGGTGGCGATGTATAAAACAACTGATTAGAGAATGTGAGTTGTGCAAACGTCAATTATTCCGTGCTCTGCTAGCGATTGGTTTGCGGTGTGCTGACCTGCTTGACAGTTGTAGAGGCGTTGGCAATAAATTAATCATGACACTGCTAATTGGCGGTAGCCGTGCCGTTTCAGTCGATGGGCAGACGTCCATGAAATGTTGTTGTCTGCCATGGTATGGCGACTAATACAACGTTTGCTACTTAAAAGATGTATACGCGCACAAGCGATTGTTGGCGAAATAACTCGTCATGTTTTCATGGGGTGAGAGCGAGAAGTAGTCCACAATGCCACTTATTGGATTTGGCTAAGACCTAACGAAATGACCAGGTTCGACTGGTACCGATCGCAGTTTTCCTTCAGGTTCACTGCTATGTTTCACGCCTACTCACGTTGGCATAAGGTTCACCAAGTTAGATACCCGCATTGGTTTACATTCAGATCCGTATGTTTGATCGTTGGAAGAAGAGGTTGGTAACCACCATCATAGTAGACACATAATGACGATTGACGTTCACTAAGCACTTTTACCACTAATTCGTGTCAGCCTGCCGCATAACATACATCTGGTCCGTGCCAAGTGGTGATGTACCATTCCTTGTGAAAGACTTGTAACAGGAGTTGCCGTGACTAATGAAGTGTGTCCTTTCTAGTTGCACTTGACCTGAGTCAAATACAACATGTCACCTTGTGGCTGCGCTGTCGAATCATTCACATTCAGTTGGTGCTGCTGCAATGCAACAAGCATGCCACAACAGTCATCACTTACAAAAAGATCGGCTCCAGTAGGAACACTCTCTTTCATGTTTGTTTACTATCAGGTTCTGTTAAATCGAGCTCTGTGAGAGATAAACTGACAAATGTCCGCTTGGGTGGAAGCGGAAATTGAACTGAAGAGGGCGTTCATGGATGTGAAATGTTTCTTAGAATAGACCCAACTGAGAAAAGTCAGGGCTTTGGCTGGATTCGAACTAGCGACAGAAACACCATGCCAAAACTCGGCAAATGCCCTACCACCTGAGCTTTGAAGCCATGCTGGAAGCTCAGAAATGTCACACTTGCATCGAGTTACCCACCCAATCAGTTGCATCATATGAAATCCATCAAATGATCCAGCCGACTGGCCGCCCAACCAGGATTCTTCGATCAGTTCATACTAGAATCCAGTAGCGTTGCCGTTGAGCATTGACAATGTATTACTGATAAATAGTAGCTGAAGTCCAGACTTTTCGCAACTGGGTCTCTTCTAAGTTATCAAGTTTACCAAACTACTTATAAGTAATAAAATGTTTCTGAGTTAATTAGAGTTACATGGAAACAATCCACTGAACAGTTATGCACGGTCCACCTCGTAAACAGTTTGCAATGATGCCAACTTTGAATGTCGGAATTTACGGCAGATAATAACTTAAGCCTTTTAGTTTCAAATTGACACTTTGTTTTTGCCAGTTTACTCGTTATTTATTTTCATCCTATACGGAAAGGCATATGCTTATTTAAGTTTCAAAGTGTGCATCGAGGAGGCGTTCGAAGCGACCTAAAATTGCGAACCTTGTTGCTGTTATCAGTGTAAACTAAACATAAGTTGAGCTTCGTCTGTCTGATCACCGGAATGTTGGAAATACGGTCATCTTTATATCTCCGGGACTGTTCACAGAGCCGGTGGTCAGGTGGAATAGGGCTTTTGGCTCTTTACATGGAGGCTGTTTGTTCGATTTTTCTGTAGCTATCTTTTTATCTCAAGAGTTCAAACAGAGGTAAAAACATTCCCGGTAGACTGTCGGCATGATGATGACCGTCAGAAAGGCATATCGAGCCACGTCCAGTGTTTCTGAGTTGCTACTTTTGTCATGTTTGACTACTCGTGCATTTGTTTTCATACGGAAGATGATGTCTTTAAATCACAAACGTCCAACTGGGCTGGACACTTGATTACAATAACGAATATGAGGCAAACGAAGACAGTTCATGAACAGACTGATACTTATACTGAGGAGTAGTATAAGCATTCAGTCTCAAATTAACGATCTTTAGTGCGGGAGATAGTCGTGAAATACCGTGTATTTTGTGACTGTGAAAAAAAGTCGAGTACAGACGTCGGGAAAAAATGTCTAGTCAGACGGTCTGTTTTTTCTGTTATATGCTGCCAGCCAAGATGTGACCCACTTCGTGCATCATGACAGAATGTTTGAACTAGTGGCCCTCACCTGCCTGCCTCCAAATAACCATTGACACACGAATAGTGCTTGTTAAACCGCTCCTAGCGATTTAGAATCAGTTACTCAGTAACGCGTTCTCGACAATTCCAGTCTACGCTTATTCAAACGGACAGGTTAACTGGACTATCTTCCAAATCCAAGAAAATGTCAGAAATAGCGATCGGTCGGATTAGAATTCATACAGTATTGTTTGATAAAATTACACTAAAAGTGTTATCTCACCTTAAATATAAATTAACTTGATACACATATTTTCCAGCAGATGAGCGTTCAAAATGCAGTAGCCAAACACAAGTCCACAATTAACCATTAGTCAACGGGAAATGAGCTCATTAAAACAGTCGGGTGCATATGAAACTGACATCGTGTCAAACAATACCAAGAAAGGAAGTTTTAACAGATAAACAGTGTTAATTATAAAAAGGACGAAAGCAAACACTTTGGGTGAAGCTATGATTAAAAATTCATCAGGTTCGTTTACTGCGCACAGCAAAGACAAATAAAGGCAAATTTGTGGGTCGACTTTCTACGACAAACCGCACATGTCACAACGAATTCATCGCCCCGCATATCAAATCCAAGACGACAAACGTATCAGACGAACTTCAACAGATCCAAAAGGGCTTTTATAAAAGTTTACTCTCATGTTCACCGTGCCAAACCAGATCATGCCTATGTGCATCTCAGCTTGTCGATCGATGTGTAGTTGGAAAAATG
>JTDE01001426.1:13927-24014 GCA_014338405.1 Paragonimus skrjabini miyazakii | reverse complement strand
TTTGGAACTATTTTACACATCATACCGCAGGCGGGCAAGTGAAATCTCCAGGTCGCTACACCAGCATCAAACTAATTGTCAATCTCCAATCTTGCTTCTTCAAAACTCGGAATTCGTTTACATTCATTAAGATCAAAAATCAAACAAGGGCTGACCCGGCTATAAAAGAAAAGTACAATTATTCCTGTAAATCATTGCGAATGAAGAACTCCAATTGTTCTTATAATCAAACCAGATGTATCTTCGCAGGTCTATTAATTAATCAATTGACCTTGAACCGCTTTTTCTCAGTGGACAAGTAATCTCTGTTTCACATAGAGGTCTGGTAAGCCACAGTAACCGGTAGCAAATTTTTTTTACAAAGATTGATCCTAGTCATGCCTACTGCCAAGTGGAACTTATACATACATGGGCCTTTGTTAGTAAACACGGTCACCTTCTAACATTACTTCGATCCTGACAATTTTCAAAAGGATTACAGACAACCTCCTAAAAGGCCTTTTTCGTCTGTTCTTATTTAGACAACACTTGTCACCGAACCCCCGGCATCCGAACAATTACACACACTCGCTTATACACCAGCCTTACGTACATTGGCTTGTTGTTTTTCGATAAAAAGATGTCGAAAATGCGCTGTTGGTCAATTCTGTTTGTTATCTCGGATGATGTTCCCATCGAAATGGCTTTTGTATGTTATAAGATAAAACGCAACCTGCTAATTATGTATTAGAATCTAGAAACGAAACTAATCTCCGTTTATTTTCAAGACGGTTGTCACAGAACTTCCGTTTCCAGCCACGTATTTCCTCAATTCTTTCTACTTTATATACGTTGTTACAAAAGATGCACCCTGGATATGTGGTTTATTGTAGCATCATGCATTTATTTATATGAAGTGGAATTGAACACGTCTTCGTTTGTCGACTATTATGATCCACACATAACCCTAATACTCTGGTCTGATTCTTCCCCAAGGAAAATTGAACTGTGACTAAATGGATGCTTGATTAATTGACCAAACAACTGACTGACTGACTGATTGTTTGATTGACTGTCTGACTGACTGATTGACCGATTTATTTATTTATTCATTTATTGATTGATTGGTTGATTGAAAAATCAATCAATTAATTAGTTAAAATAGCGATTGATTGGTTGATTGGCTGGTTAGTTGATTGATTGATTGATTGATTGATTGATTGATTGATTGATTGATTGATTGATTGATTGAATCATTGATTGATTGATTGATTGATCGAATAGTGACTGCCACTTAACTGACCAACTACTCTCATCAACGTTACGACCATCTGAGAACTTTCTTTCCTGGTTACACGAGAATGCGCTGGGTGTAATTTCCGGGGCCAGACGTCTTCATCAATACGCCTGGGAAAAACAATTTAAAATCCACGTTGATCACAGGTCGCTGTTAGCAACACTAAGAGGTAAGAAGGGAACTCAGATTGTCTTCATGGATAACGCAATGGTTGATGTTGATTCTAATTGTCAATCGTCGCAAACTTTGTCACATCGCTGAAATCATCAGCACTGCAGCTGATATCTCGAGTCACCATCAGCAATAACTAGTGAACCACCTGAACTGGTCAATCTAAAACACCACTTAGGCGCCAGGCCCAATTAGAGCAAACAGATAAGATGGTTGACAGAAAACAAATGTGTACTTTCGAAAATTAAGCGTGTCTTAACAAGTGGATGGCTTGTGGAGGTTAATGGTGATCTAAAATCGTTCACAGTTCAAAAACAATAAATAAGTTTAGACAGTGGTTGTGTCTTTTAGGAGCTGTCTCACAATTCCGTTACGCGAAATCTAATAGCAATTGTTCTGGAAATGGTACGGTACCCTTCTGGGCGTAACGAAGATGAAAACCCTTGCTAGAGGATACTACTGACGGCAGACTATTGATGTGGACATAGAACGACTTCTGGAGTTATATAAAGTGTGCTCGAAGTACTAATGTCATAATCCATTGGGACTCATTTATAACTGGCGTTGGCTGGAGAGACCATAACAACTACTAAATGCGGATTATTCTGGCTCGGTAAATGTTAAGGCGTATTTGCCCTTAAATACTATTCACCGGACAGATTAAGCGTGGTGGACGAGTCAGTAGACATTCGGAAATAAAGCTGCCTGAGAACCCCCGTGCACAATACAGCCATCGTTATACGTCAGCTGTTTGAAGCATACTGTTTGGTTCGTTGCAAGGGCCGGGCGGACCGATTTGGACACACGTTAGGGAAGGACGCGTTCGTATGGTTGCCTTTTATCTGGATTCTCCCCAAGAAAAACGGCATCAACGACTGTGCCCTGTGTACAGCCATCCACACGAAACACCCCGCTTCTCGATTTCCACCTACTGGTAACTGATCCCTAGGTGATTTATACTGAGTATATTAAAATGTGGTTAACTATTTACAGTACGTATTTCTCAATTCCCTGTTTGTCCGTGTCCGCCCATCCCATAACTTATCTTAGTCTTTATAGGGACTCTTTTACAAATGATGGGCTGTCTGTTGTTTGATAAGCTGGTGATAAATTTGGGCCTTCTAGAGTCTTGCAAGCCGACGGCACTCTAAGGAATACATGTTCAAAGATTTAAGCCTTTCCTTATATGGTCTAGTTTTCAAGCCCCGGACTGACCTAGTGGTTCGTCGTTGTACTGTCTCCAGAAGTAACTTATCCTTTTGAAGATGCGATGGTCAGATTACAGTTTTACTTTCCAAATGCGGTCGAACGAAACTGTTACAAAGAAGCTGAAAACAATCAGGGTTGAACTGGACGAAGAGGCGTTTCAATAAAACTAGGATGTTGCTAGCCTTTTCGCATTTGTTTCTGCGTTCGCTGAGAACGAGAGAGTGTGCGAAACAGTGCATCCTAGGTCTGAAGCGGATACTCGTCGAGATAATAAGTGGTTTCCAGGGAGCTGCGAATGTGCACAACTTCGCGGTTACTAGCACTAAAGTCGAATCGGTTCACTCGAGACCACTTGAAAATAATGCTGAGGTCATTCCGTAGGATGATAGAAACATCGGTTGTGTTGACGGTTCCCCAAATTTTGACAGTATCCGTAAACAGTAGTAACGGAGAGGTGATTGAGAGTTGGAGATCGTTGATGAATATCAAAAATAGCAGCGGGTCAAGAATTGAACCTTAGGCACTCCACTGAGGCTAGGCCTACAGGTAGATAAAACATCATTAACGCGCACCGTGTACAGAGGGTTGGCAAGATACGACACAAGCCACTGAAGGAGATTGCCTCGCACCCCACGATGGGAAAGCTTGCCCATCAAAACAGAATGATCCTCGTAGTGGAGTGCCTTAGCATAGTTGAGATATACGACGTCTGTTCCATTACCCTGTTCAACTGCTTTCGTCCACTGGTCGGTGGCTGTTAGTAGATTTGGGATACACGGACGGCCCTTGCAAAATCCGTGTTACACATCAGAGAAAAACTAATGAGAGATAAGATACTTATAAAGCGACTCGTATACAAGCGCCTCTAAACTTTTTGAAACGCTTGACAGCAATGCAGTTGGTCCATAGTCACTGGGACAATTTCGCCTACCACCCTTGAAAACGGGTGTAAGGCTTGCGAGTTTCCAACTGCTGGTAACTGTCCCCTGGGAGACAGATTGCGTAAACAGTAGGCTAAGTGGGTCAGCCAGCTATTCTGCCGCTTCTTGCAAAGCCTTGGGTGGTATACCGTCGAGACCAGGAGAGCCGTCCCTAAGGCACCTGAGTTCAGTCAACACTGCTGTAGAGGAAGTATCCACGGTGTAGGTGCCATCGATTTCAGTGTCATGACAAACCTGAGAAACTGATGATGACTGCGCAAAAACACGGCAGTAAAACTCAGCGAGAACATCAGCAGTCCCCCTACCAGAGTTAGTAAGGCCTGATGGGCTTAAGAGTTGTAGAACTTTGGCTTTTGTCTTGCGAGTTGATGCTACAACTCGGAAGAGGCTATTTGGATCTGCGATAAAACGTTCTGTAAGACATTGTTGGTAATGAAAACAATCGCGTCGAATTAGCGTTGTACACCGATTCCTTAGGGCAGCGTATGTTTTTCGGTCAGCTTCGGATCTTGATAATCGATAGCACGTCCAAGCATACCGCTTCTTCAAAATGAGTTTAAGTTTACTAGAGCGTAGTTGACTTGGAGGCTGATTTCGTTTTGAGCCCGAAAATGGTGTAGATTCACCAACGGCTGCAGAAACGATGGCAGCAGGCTTCTCACAAAGATCATCTACAGAGTGGAGTGGGGTGTATTACGCCCACGACTGCACTTCCAAGTAGCCACGAAGTTTCCCCCCGTCTATTCTCCGGAAGTTTCTGCGATTGCTCGTCGTTGAGTTGGCCAGATTCGTACTACAAATGAAGTCCAATAAAACCACTACGTGATCACTAAGCTCGAGTGGTGCTGTGATTGTAAGGTTGTCTACCATCAACTTTTCGTTAGTGAATAGGTAATCCAGTCAGTTCAGTTCAATTCAGTTCAGTTTCCAGGACGGAACGGCTTCAGACAGAAATTGTCCAGTTTCTTGCACCAACGAGCTTCTGAGGACGCCCAGTGCTGAGACGATAATGAGAAGAGATTCTTCACTTCTGTGAGTTAGTATGAGGGCTACCAGATAAAAGTTGAGGAGTTTAAGCTATCAGTGCCATCAGAACACAAGTTCACAGCTACCACCAATACACACAAGTTTATTCTCCCGTTGAAATGACATGAAACAAGGGTTAAGTATAAGACCAATAAGGGTTTGATTTCTATAACCTATACTTTCCGACGATAAGACTAACTTTGTAAATAAAATAAAAGCAATGAATAAGATTTGAAAGAGATAACATTAATGGCAAATAGAGATGAAAAGTTGACTGACTTAAATCTACCACAAGGAAAGTACTCTGGAACCTCATCTAAACTAAACCCTCACTACAGGTCTGGGAAGAAAGATGGCTAGCACTCATCTAGTTTTCTGTTTAACTTCGTCACGCTATCAGAGGATACTACACTCTGTGGAAGCATGCTCCAACAGTTGGTGACTCGACATATGAAGAAGTTAGTCCTAATCGATGTAGCAACCCTCATCCTTTCAAACTTGAGACTGTGGCCTCGGAAGTGTGAGACTGTATGCAGGCCGAACAGAGATTTCGCCTCAAATCCGGTTATCCCCTTAAGAATCTTGAAGGTTTCTATTAAGTCACCTCTAACTCTCCTTCGCGCAAGAGAAAACAGGTCAAGTTTTATTAGTCTGTCTCAATATTGTAGCGAAAAGGCGCCCAATAAGGCATAATCTTCATTGTCCAACACGCTAGCTCACTTGCTACGCGCGCGCTCGAGTTTATGAATCAGCATTCCAGTTCACAACACCCCCAAGTTTCCGTTCACGTGTCGTGTGCACTTCTACCTGGTTTGGGTGTGTGACCGGCGCCGTCTATCGGGGGGTTTTCCGCCTACCCTTCTTCGTCCATTGGTCCGATTCCGTTGAGCGATGGCTCGTCCAGTCGCTCGTGTTGTTCTCCATTTATCCACAATGGGCTTTGATCGTATTCCACGGTGGTGCCGAGATATTTCCCCGAGTGTTGGAATAATCGAGCCTCCGATTTCGTCGTCCATTCTATTTTGCCAACCATGTCTCGCCCGTTGGTCTGATCCGTTCGAGCGATGACTCATCTGAATGCTCCCGTTGTCCGGCATCCGATCGTTGAGGGTTTGTGGACGTGCCTGCCTTCCACGTTGAGGTACTCCGCCGAGTGTTTGAATACTCGCACCTCCGGCCTGGCAATCAACCACAATATGCGTTATCTCGCATTCCTTCGAGCGGCTTTGTGAAACCCCTCTGAACCTTCTCAAGCATCTTTACGTCTTTTACCATATACGGGCTCCAAGCCTGCACACAGCGTTCCAGATGTGGCCTAACATAAGCTTTATAAAGCGGCAACAACACCTTCGGTCTCTTTGACGCGAACGTTTTCCCCAGCATATACAGTGTTCTATTACCTTTTCGCGCCGCTTCTATATACTGTTTGGAAACTTTGAAGTTCCCCTTCATGAGCACTTCCAGGTCCCTAGTTGGTTCCACCCTCTTCAGCTCTTTCTTCTCCCCCTCCTTGCCAAAATACCTGGCTGTCTCTGGCCGTTCCCCAGCAAACAGCTGATTACACTTGTCTGCATTCGAGGGTAGGTGCAATTCGTTTGACCACTTCTGAACAGTATTCCAGTTCTCCTGCATGCTCGTGTTGTCAAGATTTCCTACAACCTTTACATCGTCAGCAAAGATGTAGCAGGGACACTTCAGATTTTTGGTGAGATCATTGATGAGCATTAAAAATAGTAGTGGTCTAGGCACTGATCCCTGAGGTACACACCAACTCTTACACCTTCTGTGGACCTTTTCCCTGCTACCTCTACATGGAAGGTGCGACTTCTCAAGCAGTCTTGTATCCATTCTACCAGTCTTGAAAAAAGACCAAAGGTCCCTAATTTGAGGACCAACAATCGGTGGTTCACGGAATCGAATGCCTTCCTGATGTCCAAGTAGCAAACCTCAATTTCCTCACCCTTATCCAACACCACTGCGATCTCATCGAGGAAGCAAATCAGGTTGGCAAGCCAAGACCTATGCCTCACAAATCCACCCAGTAAACACGCCGACTCTGGCCCGGAGTCGGTGCGACCCTGGCGAGAGTTGGCAAGGAGTCAGATCCGAGTAGGCGTGCAACAAAATCCAGAGCCGGATCGGAGTGGGATTCCAGTAGGCCAGAGTAGGATCCGAGTAGGCCAACTACGCTAACGGCACCTTCCTTACATTCCTAGTTATTCGCTTCAACAACTGAAGTAGTTCGAAACTTATGTCATCCAACGCCTACGACATACTGACACTATTCCATAAGTTTCACCGAATTCTCTTCTTAGCGATCGATCTTACAACAAAGTGTCAAGCCAATTTAACAGGATCATTTTTGTAATGAAGCGATTACTACGAACGCCTTAAAATGATCTAACGCGGACTGATATGGAGATGGACAATGGACGCATCCTATAACTCTCCGAATTGCTCCTACGACGGACATACTACTGTAAACATCTACGTGATCACTGAGCACGCAGAAATTAACAGCAAAACGAAAAGTACCGCAATCAAAAAGTACATGTATATTTCATGAAAAAATTGAGAGTCCAAGAAGTGAAAGCAATTAGAAACAATTCCCGTTGAAATTGGAGGAATCCTCAAATCCAGCATGCTGAACGCGAAATACGAATGGAACAGAACCTGAAGAAAAAACAACAAAGAAAGAAGGAACAACAGGGTAAGAAAAAACAAACAGTGAAGAAAAACAAGAAAGCAATACTGAAATTTCACAGAAAATATTTCCCGAGGGGAACTAAACCGAGATGTGAACACATAACACGAATCAACAAGACTTGTAACAGACATGGCTTCACTACATCAAAAATCAAGTTTATGTGAAACACGCATTAAAGACCACTCGTGGCACCTACAGTTAAACTATGATTCTGACAGATATCCATTTTTACCTGGTAGATGTACCCCCGGTGGTGGCAATAGTTTCAGGGATCTTCGCGCATCCCTTGGATATAGTTATTCGTGGTTATCCAAATCTACTTGGTCAACCTGGAGAAAAGAAGGTACATCATACAAATTTAGCAACGTCTTTGTATGGTGGGTTAACTGCAACCTACCTCATCCATGAATCCACGATATAACGTACCTGTTCATGTTTTCTTCTGGCTTCCTCCTCCAGGCTTTTTTTGCGTCTTCCAGTTCCGGATTGCTCTCTTACTTAAATGAACTTCGCAAATCTATAGGTTCCTACCCGTTTGCGATCAGTTTCTGAGTATCGGCGTTTTGATCTCCCACCGTCTCTGTCTTTGGCTCCTTGGAACCACCTCATGATGAAATGTTTCACAATTCCCTAACTCTCTTGGGGGTAGTTTCGATCAGAGAACACAGCTTTTTTAAAGAATTAGAACAGAAACGTATTACTTATAATTGCTTGGGAGATGTTAATGTCCATTAGGCGACACTTTCCGTTCGTCCCCGGCCAGTTTATCTACACCACCAATGACTTGGCAAACACACAGTTACATATCTTTCATGTGCACTCATCAACTGTGCGTCCCCGGTGAACGACCGCAAGGGTGCGGATCGACGAAAGAAAAACAACAATCAACAACATCATAACGACTGCCTGCATCTAGCAATGAACTTAAAGTAAAAGTTGATTGCTGACATTCAAGGGAATACAAGGCGTCAACACTACGTTTCCTCCTTTGTTAACAAACTGAGGTTAGAAATATTCCACAAATCCGGATTACAGAAAATTATCGTGCACATCGCTTACGAAATCTTTGTAGACATCTTCGTTATCCGTATAATTCTTCATGTTTAGCAAAATCTCCAAATCCCGCACTGGCATGTGAAAATTGCCGTGGCTGTAGGAGACGGTTGGTTGTGACTGCGACGTTGGACTGCTGTTGATATAGGCTATCACATTGCTCATCATGACCTCAAGAGTCACGAATTTGTCTAATGACTCGCAAAATTAAGCGGTTGCCGTCTCTGAGCTGGCGCATTTTACGTACAATTTGTAGGCAGTTGTGGAGTCCAATGTGCACGTACGAACCCTTGAGAAGCATCTTCTTTGGGCACGTTCTTGGAGTGTTGCGCACAGTTCTTGGATCTAGAGGCAATTCAGGAACAAGCGACTTCAATAACGTGATAAACAGCTTCAGATCAGTGGCCGTGAGGGACTTCGCATGAATGGAGAATAACCTCATTGCGTCAGGAATAGATGAAGCTGTTGCCGTAGTATCCACTATAACAATTGAATATGTTGTCCACAGAACTCACATGAACCATGCGGATTGCGTATCGCCTTAACAGATGAGGCTGGATACATGCCCCTCACTACCTGGTCATCTTCGTCATCTTTAATTTAAAATAAACAACAAGATAAGGGACTACCAGGTTTCTCTGATGGAATAATTTCATTCTCCAAAGTGACAGGGATAGTAATGGAGAAAATAACGACAAAACTGATGCCAAGTCGTAGACGTTCCCACCGTATTCGACGATATATAGTGGTACGACAATACAGCCTTCGCCGGGAACTCATGGTGCATCAAAAGTTAATTAACCAGACGGCTTCAGGGAGTATGAAGATCCAAAAATCAAACATCTAGGTGAAACTTAGTCTTCATGTCAAGTTGTATAAAATCTTCACTGAACAATAAAAGCAGGTTATATCACACAAAGATTCAGAGTGACATGATGTGTTGTTATCTTAGATTATCCATAAAAAGTCACAAAAGACAACAGCGTGAAAACCGACCAAAACAGAGGCACGTGACAAGCAAATGACCCAGAGCTATCTAACTAGCCCGGATGAACAAAATTTGCCCTCAAATGGCAACCACCTATTCCGTAGTCAAATAACTATCTATTGCAGTGAAAACTGTCATTCTTAGATTATTCGTAATCATTATTCAACCGCAAAGGAAGTCCAATGATAACGTGCCATTCACCGAAGTTTCTCATATTTGGTTGGTCAGTGGAGTAGAAAAGACAGGCCAACACCTGGCCTACTCTTGGCCTACTTGGCCGAGTCGGCCGCATGTTTACTGGGCATGCTGGTCTGCAGAGAGAGGCCTACTTTCAGTAAGGTGTCAAATATCAATTAAGCAACACGGAGGGAAGTTCCAACTCAAAGTATTCAACATTCGCATCAAATTGGGCCTAGCTACAGTGAACAAGTGAAAAGACAGCCATATCCATTACTGATATTTTTCTGTCAATCCTAACCTCTAGAGCTCTAATATAATCCACGTCATGAACTATAGACGGGACGCCACCGGCTGTTGTGCAATCAACAGAGAGCGGGACCACCACTTATTGATATGGCTTTGCTGACAACATTTTGCACGTCGTACATTTTAGCAACACGCGGTGCATACTAGCCATACTGTTGACAATCCCAAACCCCCTTTCGGATGAACGATAAAAAGTGACCAGCTCCTATGTGACCTCCAGTGCCATGATA
>JTDE01001425.1:124127-154731 GCA_014338405.1 Paragonimus skrjabini miyazakii | reverse complement strand
GTGCTACCGATGTGTTTTCACTGCAATAATAGTTTTATGAAGTTGCTAAAACCGTGTGTAAATTTGAAAATGACGTGTTTTTCACTAATTTTGTCAAAATAATCCACATCCGTTTGCTTAGCTGTTGCATTCCATTGGCACTTGGGCTGAAATCAGTCAGCCGTTTTGTGGTTAGCCTGAAAATGAACAAGGAGCGACCGCAGCCTCAGAAAGGGTTGAGAAAGGGTATTTGCAGACATTTGGTCTCAGTAACCATCGTCAAAGTGGTGGACAGCTGTTTCAACCTCGCTGGATTTCATCAACACCACGCACACCATGGGTAAGGAGCAGATTTTAGTCCAAGCACTTATTCACTAGACAACGGGGTCACGAATCAACTGTTTGTTGAACCCTTTCACACCCTCTTCTGGGGTTGTGGTCGATACCTGTTCGTTTGCAGGTCAACCGCGAAACGGCCGATCGATTTCAGCCTATGGGCGAAAGCAAGCACAACAGCTAAGGTGACTAATTCACATACCTTCCTGTAGCCCACTTGACCGTGACTCCGTGGTCTGATAAGTAGGTGTATAGACTTCAATCTACTGCTTATTCGTGGGTCGTCGATTCGATTCTCCTGTGTGCGAAGTGCTAATGAGACCCGACTAAGTCGAAAGAGCTGCCCACCATCTCTCTGTTGGTCAGTGAGATCAACTGTCTGCATTCCCCATTAACTTCAACAGGTTACTTCAAACCGTATAAAAAATTGAGGCATGGGCTCGCTTGCGCCCAACTTGGAAGCCTCCAGAAGTGTAATCCGTGGTGAACGGACAATTGCATTCATATGAACTGAGAATGTTGGATACTGTGTACTCCTTTCAGTATAGTTACGGTATCATTCACTTCGGATATATAGCAGCTAGTAATTGGAGTGAAAATTCGTCCACAGCCAGTCTAGCCGTGCTCATTTTTCTACAGCCACTTCAGTTGACTGGGGTGAGGAATCCCAACATGCAGATTCGCTTTTCCTTGCAATAAAAACAGTATATCTTAAGCAATATTGTGTTGCCATTCTTTGGTGTAATTCGCCCAGCTGTAGTTGATCAATTCGATCGAGGCCTATGCTTTAAGGACAAAATTGTTGGAGCAGAATGATTTTACTGTGTCTATCCTTCAATTTCGTCAGAATCCACTTACCGTTGTGGTCTTTCTCCGTTGCTCCACAAAATCCACTTTTTATTGCAGACGATAATTTTGTCTCTGGAAGAGATTATGTGGTTTTGGGTGGTTTACAGTGATTAAGGTGTTCCAGTCCAAGCAGAGGGTATAAATAAAATATTTTACATTTCTTACATTAACAGTAGGGTGACAAAATTTACATAAATCTATAGATCAGATAGGAGTGTCCAGATCGAGTGAATTTCGGACAGTAGGGGTGGCCGGATGAGTTATCACTCAACGAAGTCGAACCAACAGACAAGGCATGGCAGATTGAAAAACACGACAGAAGGCGTCACTTTTACCCACGCCAAGCAGAAGTGCATATGACGTGTGAGTGGAAACCACCGTTGAGTTGTGAAATGGAATTCCGGCTCACAAACGCAGGTGCACAAGTGATGTGGGAAGGTGCGAGTTAAACTTTCGCTACAGTTGCTGCAGTGGGAACATGGTGGAAGTACAGCTCCCGGTCGTAGCAAAGATGTGCACTGCTGACGAACTCTAACAAGTACGAAACTCGAATATAGTACTTCTTTTTAAAAGAGGCTGGCTGGAAAGTCTGTCCGACCGCAAAAGGCGTGATCAACTGAGTGGTGTTCAACTCGGAATTAACCGATTCCTTGGCTACTCATCTGTGCCGTGAATGTCACCTTATCGTCCCATCTTGCCACAGCGGCACGCCTCTTCAGGTTAACTTATTGCAAAGGAGGGTCTCTATCCTCTAGGAGACATTTTTCTGGTTTTGGTGTTGAAACAGTACATGCGTCAATGAACAGTACCACACTGTAAAACACCCACAAAACAGCCGAGCTTTACGCAACGCTGAAACACAACGATAGATGAAGTGGTCACGGTTTGACTACAACATGTTGTGTTATGTTATCGTGAGAAGTTTATTCAAGCCGTTGGGTTCCCTTGATTCTTTACTTGCCTTTTCGTCGGCAAATGTTCCACTCGCATAGAATCATCACTGATGAATCTTATAAACTATCCTACTGATGGATAAGATCAAGTTGACGGTTGTTGTAACAGTGTTGTTCTCACGTTTCCATCAACATCATTAAAAATTGGAATAAATTGACGATAACTTTCTTGAAAACAATGTGTTCGTCAATTTGTGTTTTCTTCTAAGTGATGTCACAGGCAGTTCAAAGCAGTGTATACCACTGATGCTAAATATTGCCATCGGTAACTCATTAGTTTCAACAGAGCTGTTTTCCCATGAGCAAATTCGTCAGTATCACTTGATACGAGCTATCAGCATTAGTCATATGGACGCTTTATAGTATTATTCAAACGCTGTGATAATTCTAAGTATATGAATTCACATCTAGATAAAAGCAATTGGTTATTCTACCATACCATCGCAGAATTGTCATCTCTGTCTATTTCATTTTCCCTGTCACTGTTTTGTCTACTTAGAAGCGGATCAGAGGTACACACCAACAGACACATTCCAGCTTCGTGCATACGAAGTAAGTCTCAAGGTCCCAAAAGCCCGCTGCCCACAAACACTGACCAGAAAAGGTCTGGCGTTCCGAACAAGTTATTGAGGTCGACCAGTCAGAAATCCCACTCCACGACAACCGACAGTACAAAGTTGTCAGCTCTTCTAAACTGGCAACGTCGGAAAGCATATGATCCACAACTCTCCATGAGCACTGCGTCATCGAAAGACACTTGTAAGCCACATATGCCCAACAAGGCGTTTGAATTTCATATTTTGCATTATATTGTATCAACAGAGAATAGTCACTTCGCACTGTCATCTGCATAGTCGTCCGAGTTCACGAAAGATATCCGTCTCACGTGACATACTAAGCATTTGCGTTCGAGTTAGTTCAGCGATAGCGTACCGACTGTTATTTACGTGATTTTTTGTTCCAGTTCCGGTTCTACAGTGAAATTGGTAGGATGTAAGTGCACAGTTTCATAAGTTTATATGTTGTTACAGGGAGGAGGAAGATCTTTTTTTGTGCGTTCCTGTCTCTTATCTGGTCAGTGGAAAATTGTGTTGAACGGTTTATAAGTGTAAAGAGAAAATGAATAAAACTAAATAAAAGGTAAATTCAATGAAGCTGCCGATTGCAATCATTTCAGCAACGAACATTAGGACACACTGAAACAACATTCAATCAGCCGTACGCAGTTAACGACTGGGCTAAAATGATGAATGAATGACTGGGCTAGAATGATTGGCTGGAAACCTTTGATGCCCGTTTTCTCACGGGTATGTACCGATCGAGTAATATTTTAAAACTGTCGGCCGATTCAGCCGTAACCACAGAGATGGGCAACGTGTTGTAATGTGAACAGACCTTAACTGTGAGGCAGTTTTGCCTGCGGAATAACCTGCCGGTTTTGTGAATCAATTTAACGAGTGACCTCTTAAACGCTCAAATTTATATAGTGGAGTAAGGTATGATAACGGACTACCCGGTGTGTGATGGGGATTTGATAAGAAGAATTAGGTCTCCCTTGTAGTAGCAGTAATTCATTAAGACTTGACTTAATCTTTCCAAGCAGGGGGTTTTCCTGAGCCCAATACTTATTTCAATGGTCTGTCTCTGAACACCTTCATTGAGTGCCAAATCATTTTTATGATAAAAACAACAGGCCTCTCTGTTCGTTTTCAGGTGTTAACGGATTATGTAGGTGAACATAATGGAGAACACTTCGGGGTGGAACGTACCACGAATTTTTCTTAGGATTTTCAAAGTTATTTGTGCCTTTTTAGCCAGAGCAGCACAATTTCAGACAGATTAAATGGTCGCTGGATTCATTCGCATGTTGACACGAGCAGCTTTGTGCAGTTTTGCAAATGTAACACTGGATCGAGACCTCCAGCTTTTGTACGCCTGTTGATCAGTTTAAAACTGCAGCAATGACTTCGATATACATCAACAACTAGGGTCACTAGTGACGTTCCACAGTTTACATTTAATCTTTCATATCAATGGGCCAGTAATCACATACTCTGCGCTCGTGTTCAAGGATAAATCAATCAATTTTGTGGCCCATCTGACGTTACTTATGAGTCAGCAACTGATCATCATTTATGACTAAGCTGAGCCGGCCCCAGCGGTCAGCTGAGATGTTAAACAATTTGCATTCCAGATAATGAATTTTGACGGTGTAAAAGACGGATAGGAGGAATGTTCTAACATAAGTGAGGTTATACATTGAGTGCCTCGTGAATGGACCCTTGAAAGAGACAACTAATGTGGAGAATTCATTCTTCCCAAGCTCCATGACGTGAACCCTTCAGACAGTGGTCAGGTTTTAGTATCAGTAAACTGTTTAGTCAACACAGAGAGAAGACATATATCGCGAGATGATAACATTTCGATTTACTCTCATCAGTCGCCAGCGTAAAACTAGCAATTTTTATACAAACTGCGTATAGCAACAACAATTGAACGAACCAACCACATAGTTCTGACCTTTCACGCTCTAACAGTTCAAGCACTTCCGCGGCAAGGAGATTCATTGCGTCAGCGCCTTCTGCACACACAAAACTAGCCGATATTGTTTGATGAGCATTGTGCAGTACGCACTGACGTTACCGCTAGGTTAGGACCGGGTGGTAGACCTGCCCGACGTAGACATCTTATTCCCAAATCCCGTATACTACTATAGGCCACTTAATTCCTACATGGACTTTTGAGTTTTGGAGAGACCTTCCATAGTCCTAAGGTCATGTTACGTAACAGGCGACACTGTAGTTTAACAATACAGACTTCATATGAATGCACACATATTATTCTTATGAGTCGCATGCTGAAATTAGCAAAGATTGTAACCGACTAAATAAATTCTTTTCCTTGTTCACTCTCCAACGTGAATGTCAACCGTTGGGTATAGGTCATGTTAGTGAACATCAAGACCGTTAAGATGCATCATCATTTTCATCGGTTGTTAATCCCGAATTTCTGATAGCCCGTTCTCCATATAACTCCATCCGAGAAGATGAAAGCCCACGGGTATCACATACAAAATGTTTACAAATCGGTCGTGTGAAAGAAAACGGAACTCGCGAATCCAACCGACGTTCTACAACAGCAAATCGACGCACGGCGCCTGTGGAAACTGCCGATTGTCTGGCAGCGCTCCAGACCATTCAGGCACAGAACCACTATCCACCTCATTGTTCCGTGATTCCTAAATTGTTCGCTGCTTTGCCGAAAGATCGTAACGCAGATGACTCTCGAAAATCAAATTTGCGTAGTCAATCCGAAGCAACCAACGGTCATGTGGCACGCACGACTAATGGTCGATTAAATGGAGAACACAGAACTGATGTGGAAAAGAAGCGTCATCCTAGAACTGCGTCTCTGAACCCTGAAGAGATGTCGACCTCAATGCACGAACCGGCCATGACGACCCGCGTCACGAAGAGGGAAACGAGTGATGTAACCAAGGTAATTCGTTTATTCACCTTAGCAGGTTAAAGACCTGACAGAACTATAAGTCCTCATCCAAGCCATGCCTGCAGAATTCGTGAATGCCTGAACTCCTAGGTATGGAGTGAACCCCAAATGTTACTGTCTAGTTTTGTCCAGTTAACTCCAGTGTATAGGAATTTTCATTCTTTTTATTGATCACAGCTCACACAATTGTTACGTACTTAACGTTCAAAAGTATATATTGTGTCATGCCATTTCACGTTTCTAGTTGGTGCGATCGGAATTAACCCTCCGAGGGCAACATTGTTTATACACAAGCCGTTTAAGTATGATTGAGTCGTATATGGATCCGCTAACGTGGCAATTGAAAACCGTTGCTTCCCGAAGTAAACTTGTAAACATAAGTTGAAAGCCTCGGACTGCATGACTGAGTACCTGACGAATTTGGCAGCACCTCATCACATACTACAGTCAGACATCTCATCTATAGTCAAACAACTTCAGTGGAGATAAATTCAAGACCAAACAAGTATACACGCATACCTACATCCACACACAACCCACAAACACACACACACAAAAGCACGAAAATTATTTATCATGGCTGTTTCGGACTGACGACCATGTTCTTATGTTGGCAAACGAGGGGCTGCCACCTGCGATTAGTAACAGAATTGGGGTAGTCGTCGACTGTTGGTTACGAAAATGGCTCTTAAAGTTTCAGCCACGGTGACCTTATGTCCAGTGGTTAACAAGTGACGTACGATGGAAGGTGCACGTTACTTGTGTTGCACCAGTCGCGCAACACCATTTACATAAACCTGTTTCATCTCAGCTCCAGCCTAGGTCGGAAAAGACCCTGTTACTCAAGTGCACAACTACAGTTCCGCTCTGACCACGTAAGTGGCCTGGCACCCACATCGAAACTGTTAAATACGACGATATTTGACATATGGATGTAGTGGTACTTCCACCAGAACCTGCCGTATGCCGATGGTTGATTGTGGCATCGTAACGAGACCGCATAGAATGTTCGCAGGGCTGCTGATCGGAGTTGACAACTGAGTTGTTCTATCACATCATCATTTTATGCTAGCTGTAGGGTGATGCTCCGCTTGGACACACTTACGTGCTATGGTGAAGGCAGGTCAGGTTTGCTGAGCGGCTCAATAATAGCTCGGGGGAATGACATGGTCTTCAGTGTCTAACTCACATGGCAAATGATTAATTTTGTTGCTCTTGTGTGTGGATGTGTATTTTGTGTGTATGTATCAGTTGTGTGTGCGTGTGGCTTTGCGGTTCTTTTCAATGTTCGTGTTTGATTTTGTTATATGAACACCGACACTACAGTATATATCTGATGAGAAGCGGTGAAATTCTCCAGGCAATCAATCGTGCGGTCCGCAGTTCTTCACTTCTGTTATCAAGTTCATTAATCGTTTTCTCTCATTTTCGGGTCATCTGTCACCACGCTCCATTTTTGTATGTTTGACCCGAATGGGAATGAAATTATCATATCTCTCAACAAATGTAAAATGAGCAAACGTTAGACTGAGATTATATCCAAGCGGTTGCAATCATACAGTGTTACTTTATTTATGTAAACGAGAAAAACTGTTTGTGATCGTGTTGCTGCCTTGGTAGCAATCGAGCTAGTTTTAAACATTTACATTTTATAGTTGGATTATTGACAAGTAGTCCGGCAGATTTAGATAAACTAGAAAAGACCCATTCGGGAAAAAGCTAGACATCGGCTGGATTCGAATCGGCGGACAACATGCCAAAATGCAGCAAACGCACTATCAGCTGAACTACGAAGTCAAATCAGGAGCTAGCAAGTTTTACATTTGAACTCAGCTACCAATCCAGTCCACATGTCAAAAAGTATAAGACATTTTATGCCTATCAATGACAATTCATTTATACATCCTAGATAGTTGTTTCGCTATATCGTGATAAATTTAGCCGGATTACCACACACACACAAAACAGCTGTTTCGGAAGATTTTACTGAACTGACCACAGACATGGTAACTTAATCGAGAAAGCATCTCTTTCTTCATAGGTAACTAGAAAAGTGTTCGTTGTGTCTAGTATAAATTTATAAATATCAATACTACTTTACTGAATCCGATAAAATTAAGATTGATGTTATATAGTATTACAATAGGGTGGACGAAATAACAAGAGATAACAAGAGCATGGTTGATTGTGGTAACCTTTTAGCGTTCAGGACGCAAAGTATCATAATTTGATATTATAATCACACAAGCTATGTATCAACCCGGTATGCGTTTCTCAACAAATATGGTTCAAAGGTTGCATGGTGAAATTCGGATTGACGGAAGTTACGAGAGTTACACTGGTTAGAGTAATGCTGAAATTTCGGGTTACCTTGGGACTAGGATATACATGGACACAGAACGGAAGAAAAGACGGTCTAGGAAAGAAAAGGAAAGAATACAGGCACTTGTTTTTTTTTATTTAAAAAATAAGGCACTGAATTTGTCACGAGGACCGTTAGTTTCTGCAACTTTCAAATTTTTCCTTCATTTTGGATAGCGAATTCACTGTCACGGTCACTGAGTTACTTGTGGATGGCTAATGGTTATGTTATAAATCGTTGGGTTCATCGGAACACTGAAGTATCTAACGCTATACAAAGTGACTTGAGCCCCCATGACCGATAATAGCCGATACTCAACAATTCAACGCCTGCTGGCTTTTTAAGTACACTCTGTGTCGTATACTAGCAGCTTTTATTGTAAGCCTTTCAATACACAACCCCCAGGAATTTTATTATTGTGAGCTGGTTTTCAGTTGGTATCCGCCGGTCAGCTGGTCACTGAACAGTTTGTTTCGAGCCTGAGCTACCCGTGACTTAAAGCTAACTGAGGCAAATAAACACTGTAGTCCCAAAGGTTATGTGCGCAATCGCCGTTACTACATCGACTATTGTTATGAGATCACCGTTCGCAACTAGTTTGCAAATGCTTCTTTAAATTTTCCGCACTTCTTTGCAGACGTTCCTTTCTGTGAGGGGTTATGCATTTACTAGCATTTACAATGCTCTCTGGAGAAAAATCACTCCTGGAGAGTAAGGTGATCGCATCACTTCAGACAAGCGTGGCGCAATCACATCGACACTGAGATCGAGTAGGCTCAGTCAACACTCCCTCACATGCTGATCGATCGACCAGCCAGCTACTGTTGTCATCACTTCTAACACGTCACCATATTCAAATCACATGCGCTGAGTGTTCCAGTTTTCTGAACTCAGTGAGATCAAGCAAATCAGTCTGTGATGATGCATCAGCGAAAAAAACTGGTTTGTTTGTGGGTTAAATCCCACCACAATATAGCTGGAGCTTCTGCGCCGGTATCCGTGTGTTCGTAAATTATCACCGCAATCCCTCACAGACTCACTTAGGCAGTTAGAAAGAAGTGATAATCTGTAAACAAACAATGGATGATTGGCGCAGCGGATGGTGATAAAGCAGTAAACAGTTCACGAGTAGAACTGTCCAGGAAAGGCGCACGGAAAACAAACGGCGTGACAGAAATACGCTAAGATAAATGCCATTTGAACTAATGCACAGAATATCTTCTATGACTAAGGAGGAATCCCACTGAACTCCTATTACAGATTATAATCATACTCTCTAAAGTTGTTGAGACCTCGAAGATAACTTGCTTATCACCTTGGCATTTACAATGTGTGTTCTAAGAGTAAGTCAGAATTCTTTTTAGCAAACGGAACATTAGACTCACATAAGATAATTTTAATTTGTACGGAGTGGTCTTACACTACCATCCGATACTCATTTTTGGGTGCCATCTTTGATTGCTTTTATGGCCTTGGTCTTCAATTAAGGATACCTTGCAGGCAAAAACCCACTAGGGTGATATTGGATGATCTAGTAAGCCATTCGAATACACCACTGAAAACCAGTCGTTGGTGGAAAGTTTCAGCTAGGTTTCAACCCACCCCAACGACTGCCGACCGTGTTATCGCCCGTTAAGAGGTCAACATCAATGATTGTTTGAGGCCAAAACATGTCGTTTCATAATCACATTTTAGTAAAACATTGTGTCGTTACTGAATAACATTCACCTGAAGTCCCCAGCCTTTTAAAACAGTTGCGAAGTTCCCTTGATCTCAATATATCAGAACCTTTCAGCCCGTGTAGCTGACGTCTAACTTACTGCCAAAACTATTCTTATTGACTGACAACATACCTTTTCGACTGATGGTGCACTCGCGTGCCGATCTGCGCTTGGTGTTAACTGGTATAAGCAAGATCTTTATTAATCGCTGTTTTTCAGCACACGGCTCCACGACTGATGGCGCACAGTGCTACTTCCTTCGCATTTTTCTGAATGATTACTGACCGGTTAAGGCGACACTAGCTAAGCGCTCAGCTGCAGATCATGAAAACGTCCGGTGGCGTTCAGCTGTATTGCGATAGGATTCCGTGGTCCACTTGTTCACTCCGATTTGTCAAATGATATTAAATGGTATGCGCCATCCCAGTAAGCTGGGACAAGTGGAGATGGGTGCAGTTTTTTTAACATAGACTCCACCTTGGAAGTGACGTAAACAGTCATCGTGTACCAACCGTGAATGTCTGGGGTGTGCAGACGTGCGCTCAACCTAAGTCTGGGATCACATAACTTAAAAGCGTAAACTAGTTTTCACTCGCACTGTAGATGAACGGTTGTTCGATCGACTCCTACGAAATAAAACGATCCACTCCTGCATAATCCAAGTAACTGAGTACAGACGACAGATTTTGCGATAGTTCACTAGTTTGGATCTACGATGCTACAACTAGACGAAAGCTGAAGTAATATACATGTGTACCCTTAACTCCAATAGTGGACCAGCTTCTTGTGTAAGCTGCAGACAAGGCTGTTGTACCTTATGTCAAATGTGTTACCTCTGATAGAAATAGTACTTCGCATTTTCTGCATCAGGAACATCCTAATTAAATGCGACTTTTTCAGAATGCATCATAGTGTAGTGAAGTTGAACGATCGTAACATACTACTCATACCATGGCTATTCAGTAGTAGGACCGAAGCATATACTTTGACATCATACAAGCCGCATGAAAAATGCTGGAAGGAAAATCCGATTGCAGCATCGCCCATAATGGTCTCTGCTACTTAATGGAACTGAGCATTGACGTCTGCGGCAACCGAGACGGTCTGGGGCCGAAAACCGCGTGCAAATGAGTGGTTTTGTTTCAGGTCTTGTTTAAATGCTTAACCCATGTGTTGGTTTGTCGAATAAACAACCTCTGTGCCATCCGCGTTCTTGGATCACAACAATAGTAGCTGAACGAGTAGTAAACCGTAGGTCTTTGTGTGAACCAACCACAAAAATTTGATTAGTTCAACCGGGTACATAAAAGATTCAACATTGGAAGACCAGTCAACTGCAATATTTTGAGCTGTTTTTCGATGCCAATAACTAAAATTCTTTCCAATGCCCGAATAGTTGGAACATCACGGTACAGATTGTTTGATCAGTTCATAAAAGTGGATTAGCTAAATCTAAATTGTGCTGGAAATGAAATAAGTATGCACAAATCTATCAACGAGAGTCATTAGCCTGTTCAGTCGATGTAAATAGTAGAACCCAACAACTCGAAAGAGCTCATCCGATAGAAATGTCTAAAACAAGCAGCGACATACATCTCATTAGTCTCTACATAGAAAACATCATCAGTCTACGAGAAATGATTAACACCCACCAATCATAAATGCTGTTCAAAGACACCTGCATATAACAGCAATTTTTTCAACGCTTACACATAATAACGAAGATCTCATCAACTTTACTTATAAGTTTGACAGAAACACTTTGGATTTAACCCGACGATAGAATCCACGGTCAGATAATCGGCTGGCAGTTATTACAACTAATACCCTGTTTTACTGTGTGACGAACTCTTAACAGCATACGTCAAATCAAAACAGTCACAGTTATCACGGTTCATAAAGTCAACGAGTATGACATAACGGAATATTCAAGTCATTATCAATCGACCACTGTTATGCACTGAACAATCGATCTAGCCTCTCGCATTCTCATTGAGTTGAAAGTCAACCACCTTATAAAAGAAGTATTAACCTCGAATTTCCCTTCCGTTGGAGCTCGTTAATAGTGCACATTCCTGCCGCCACAGGGAGTTGAGCTCTGACCAAGCCTTCATGAGGTAACCGTGTTGACCACTACGCCATCAGCTTCACATTAATCATGGCTGAATTCTTGAATGTAAATGCTCAGCTATATTCGTTTCCGTGTATTGTCCTTAGTTATGCAATCGAAACATTGATCTAACACTGTGTACTGACTTACAAATGAATGACCGAAGACTAGTTTGCCTATGTTCTCAAGTATGTATCTCTTGGTTCTAGAACTTACCAATATTGTTGATAAGGTGTCTGTTTTCGTTTTACTATTGACTAGCAACGTTTCCAGCGATGAAACTTTGCACATGGAGCACCGTTTCAGATATGGTAGACTGTACCAGTTGCCTAAATGATGCTAGTCAATCTGCACAGTTCTGTTTTCGTGTGATAACCAATGGAAAGTGGCCACTTGCAATCTTTCCATAAAACTCTGTTACGGTTGAGTTTTGATTTGTATGTACTATTGTAGTGAGGAGGAGCGATCGCACCATACTACTCACACCACCACTAGTCAATAGCAGGGCGAAAACATGGATTTTGACGTTGAAGTAGCCGGGGGGATATAACGGTATACATCGGAATGCAACATGCCATGGAATGCTTCTCGGTACATATTTGAAGTGAAAATTGGCGTCTGTGGTAACCGTGACGTTCACAAACGATTATCGTACGCAGATGAGTGTTTTTGGTTGTTGTCACTTTGAAACACATAACCCATGTGTTGGTTTCCTGAATAAACAACCCTTGTGCTATCTGTGTTCTTGTCTCACAGCACTAGTTTGAGGAAAGAACTTCTGTTTGGTGAAGGCATTCGCAATAACAACTAGCCGGTTATCATCCAGATGTTGGATTACTTACAGCCAGGACTATTCCATTTTTATATCGCTCATAGGGACACCTTCGTCCTTTGGTTATCACGACTCTTACAGAAACGATAAACTTCTGTATCTTACTCCCAAGTATAAAATGGCAATCATGTTCCAATTTTACCCTGGTTATGAACCTGACCTGAGTCATAACATACATAAGCTGTTTCGCGAACCACTTGTCTCGACGGACAGAGAATCTTACCGACAAAACGAAGTTTTGTAATGCATACAACTGAGGACAATAAATGCGGCTTAATTAATGGGGGATTGAGGGGCAGTACTAGAATGCCATAAATCATCACGGCTATCACACTACTTCTGACGAAGTTCCTCTGTCGAGGGATGATTTTTCATTATAGCATGCCCCTCCCCCCCTGGGACAAGCATCGTACCAACATGGATGTCATCGACCCTATACTTCTACTCGTGCTGCTATACCTATTACTACTATTGTCTATTGATCGTTCAAAGTCCAGTATAATTGAAAAGTGTAGACTTGTTACACTTTATATCTGTTCGATGGTGAGCATTTTGTGTTTATGTTGGCTTCATACTCGGAGCACAAGTCGTGTCCGTTAGGCGCTACACAGCCCGTATTAGTTAAGCTAAGATGCCTTGCCAGGGGTTGTAACGTCTTGTATCTGATGGAGACAACCTATCAGACTGACAGATTCCGTTTGATCTTTTGAAAAATTGCCCCCGTAACCGTTATTTTCGTGAACCATTTTTATGATAAGGTATGAAACGTTTCTGGTCTTTCGTTCATATCATTGTTGTGATTGGTCCGTTGCAGAAGATTGGTCGAAAAAGCAACCTTCCCAGTGTAAGAAGCACAAGGGTGCCGGATAACTTGAGCAAACGATCAGCTTCACAAACCGGATATCGAAACAACGGTTCCCCTCAAACGGTTCAGCAGTCGGCAAATCCAAGCGGAATTCCAAACGCCTGGAAGCATATTGACAAAGACCAGGTCAGCTAGTAGGTTCCAATAGCGATTGAAATTCATTGAGTACATCATGAGTTTCGTACTGTGGACGAATATCTTCATTCAGTTGGCCCATTCCTGTTTCTATAAGCTCGAGTTTGATTTCGTTAGAGATCTTCATTGACGAACTCGTTTTTATGAGTATTCAGATGAATTACCACTTGGCGGTTGTCATTCAAACGAGTGCGCATCACCACACAACTCTCTAGGCGAGATGGAACAGCCTCATCTAAGCGGTTGGCTATAATACAACCACACATCTTCCTTGAGGAAAAAAGTTCTCAGGAATAAATGTACTTGTCTTAAAAAATACCCTTTTACTAGTTGTGCAAAAGTTCGCATAATGTATGCACCAGAAACTAAATAGAGGTTACTTTCAAGGCTTGGAGTTGCTATAACCTCACTCAGAAGTAAATAGAACCACACGCATGTCGGACCAAACTCACTGACCACACGGGGAACGGCAGAAGTACATGTACACTTTCGTCAACATTCTGCAGACACAGCTTTAACCAGATAAAACCCTTAGTTTAAAATTTATTAAACAACAGTGTTTTTCACCAAGCCAACTCAAAGGACATTAAACGATTACTGGAACCTGAGAACTATGACATTCAGACTTGTCCTCTCGCAAATATAAGTGTGCCGTAGACGAGGAGTTTTAGTATACAATCCGAGTACCCGGAAGACGTCGACCCCATTGACGCAGTTTTTATTCTTCAATATTATGGGAGAGACGTAGGCATTATCATCGTTCATCTTGATGTGTGGTCCCCCAACATGGTACGATGACTGAGTAGTTAAAAATGCCACTGCAAGTTACAGTCACGTTATATAATACTCCATTTGAAGCAGTATATATACATTGTATGTATTATCTACCATTTTTACACACATTTTATCATATTGTTGTTGTATAATATGCAAGTTTGTTTGTGAGTAGTGTAATGCGTATATTCGGGAACATAAGGGCAGGTCTCAACGTCAGAAGGTCGAGGGATCACAAGCAATTACTGGAACAGTTTGTATGCTCTATGGGGGACATGTCACCCAAGCATATCACAATGTACTGCTATCAGATGCGTGTAGATACACGTCAGTCATGCAAATGAGTGTGTACGTTCGTTGTCTTGTGTTTCCGCAGAAACTGTACAAGATTTTATTCCGTAAACAACAAGCGTCTTTTGCGGTCACAACAGTACTTGCTTCCTCATACAGACCGTAAGACAAATTCAGACTGTCTGTTTTGTCGGTTCTGCCGAAATAACCTTGTCTCGCTTTATCACGTTGTAGTCGAATGTAACTTATGGTATGAAATGTCTTCCCTTCAGAGGAAACCCTTCTAGTAAAAATGCATTTTTCTTCCAGATAACGTTTATTGTTTGAGTGTACTGCATTAAAAGTGTGGTTTGTCAAAATACTTGAAAATGATTCTAGTAATTGCAATTCGTAAACCGAAGGTTGTGAATTGTCAGGCGAACCGTCTTCTTACGGTTAGGTTTTCCATTCTTCACTGCTAACTGACCACCCACGGCGATGTTATCATTGTAAGGTGATCTATCGTTGGACTTGTCAGGTCACTTGTTTTGCTAAACTAGACGAATTTTCATACGACGACCTCGAGATGTCCTGTAATCTTGTTTATTTATATGGATTTGTGTATCCACTAGAATCTAGTGTGGTGAGGATGAGCGATCGTAATGTACTACTCAAGCCAGGGCTATTCAGTAGTAGAACCAGAGCGTATATTTTGTCATCTGACAAGCCGCAGGAAAAATGCAAGAAGAAAAATCGAAGTGCAGCATCGTCCAAAATGGTCCTTGATACCTGTAGGACCTGAGCATTGGCGTTTGTGACAATAGAGACGGTTTGGGACCAAGGACCGTGTGCAAATGAGTGGTTTTGTTTGTGGTTCTGTTTAAACGCTCGGCCCATGTGTTGCTTTCTTAAATAACCAACCCTTGTGCCATCCGTGTTCCTGGCTCACAACTTTGGTTGAATTTCTTAGCTTGGTAAAATCCAATTAATTAAGCAAAGTTTTGAATATGCTTCTAACTGTTGTCCAATCAAAATTTAGTTGGTGAAGCTTACGTGCAGTCCGACGGCCCAGGAATGCAACCAATAGTATTCCAGATAAATGAGCTTCACGGTTGGCATCACCCAATCAGCCAAATACCTGGGAACGATTCATTTGGCTATAAAAAGATAGCAATTGGACAGTTATTAACTGGTATATTTGTTTAGTGCTTGAACAAGTGAAAGTTGTCTGTTTTCAGCTTGCGCTGAGACCAACACATTCAAGCAGTACTCTAACCGAACAAAAATGAAATTAAAATAAATCTGCCATGGTTTGAGAACTCGACTGCACTTTTTAGAAAATGAAACTTATTGGTTTCAAATAAATGATAATGGTATGATTATGGACAACGAAGGACTCAGAAAAAGCCATGCACATCCTCAGGCGGTAATGTGCTGGGCAGCTGAACGGAATACACTCGAAATTTCATCCAGGATGCATAAATCTGGCGAGTAAGGAGACTCACGTACTAAACATGTATACAAAAAAGTGGGTTGTCGCGATCGTAAGTAAAACATTTGCTTCCAAAAATTGTTACATGGTCAGTAGAGGGTTTTTTAAGCATACTTTTAAAAAGCATGGACGGTGTACAGCGCATAAGCAACTAGTGTTGTTTTCCAAGAACGCGGATGGCACAAGGGTTGTTTATTCGACAAAACAACACATGGGTTAAGCATTTAAACAAGACCTGAGACAAAACCAATCATTTGCACGCGGTATTCGACCCCAGACCGTCTCGATTGCTGCATACGTCAATGCTCAGTTCCATTAAGTAGCAGGGACCATTATGGGCGATGCTGCACTTTGATTTTCCTTCCAGCATTTTTCCTGCCGCTTGTACGATATATGCTCCGGTTCTACTACTGAATAGCAGCGGTATGAGTAGTACATTACGATCGCTCATTTTCACTGCATTAGTCCATCCCTTTTGGGATGACCAGATCAACGAGAAGTAGTTGGTTACTTTTTTTGTGTTGGAGATGTAACACTTGTGCTTCTATATGGTCCATGGCTGTTGGTTGTTGAGTGTTATTCTCTAACTGCCTGAGAACTTGCGTGTCAGACCCTCTCTATTTTGAAATTCGTACTCAATCGGCAGTACTTGTTTGTCCATGAGTGGACGGTTTAGCGGTTGTTTCTGCTTTTTTTTGATTGTCATTTGAGCTGTATACCAGGTTAACCATATCTGCTGTTATCGCTCTCATGTCAGTCCTTTCTGAAACGGCAAATGAGTGTAATACATTACTTGCGTGACCAACGTGACAAAGCCGTACTGAATAAGTGACAGAGACATGCACGCAATCTAGTACTGAGGAGGAAAAAGATCGTCCTATCGAATTTTAACTACCATTACCGACGAACATATACAGACCATGATATTGTTCGACCCCGTACAACACCGACTGAAAAGAAACAGCAGCTTCACATTCCTATGTCTCCCCCGTCCATCTAGAGAGCTAGACCAAAGGTAGTCGAGCTGTTCAAATTCGGATGTACCAGCGCTTCCTATCTTACTAACGGTTGGTACTGACATTGCTAACTTTTCTCTGCAGTGAGTCCCAATATTTTTGTCCGTGAAGCTCTAGTTGGTGGTAAACACATCACTCATCACTCGTTCATTAAGGTTCAGCGTGAAATCAAAAACATGTCTATCGCATAAATTGTAGCCGATGCTGCAAGGTAAATCAGACTCGGTCTTGGCTACAGTGATCCAACCTGTTTAGCATTTTTCTCTTTTTTTAAGCGGAACAAATATTGTCTAGTGTAGACTAACTACGAATATCGAAATGCTGGGTTTTGTTATGTTCATCTTCGGACACTGAATAACATGTTATTGCTAACAGAAGAATCAATGGTTGTAAATTACAAACTAATCGTTATAATACTGCCCTCACTAAGACAATCTCTTAACGTTCTCAATTCCAGTATTCTGCGCTTAGCACGAATGTCTAAGGAGAACGCCATAAGTGTTCTTAGCATAGGCTGTTCATTTTAATGAAGTCATTAAACCATGCAGCGTTCTTACTGCGGTCATACGCATCCTAAAAATTGGCATTCATTAGTGTGACATCTTTTATGTTGATGACTTACAGCCATCACCCTTCAGCATACGATTACCCCCAGAGTTTGACTTACTTACTGCACTTATGCGAAAGCATAAACAAGACGTAGCTTACACTCAGGTTTAACAATTCAAGCTCCGCTTTGATATCAAGTGACAGGTATTGGAAAACGTTTTTATTCCTAAATAAAAGCTGGTTTTCTGCCATTTGTTTTGATTGCAGTCTTCGTGTGACACTGTCCGTGTTGTGTTGAAGTTTAGTCACAGTTACGAGCAGTTGCCGCGTACGATAAGTATAGGCGTCGATCGTCTTCCGAGTGGTCGGAACATAATTTGAACTCTTCAGCTTTCGTGTCAGTTCACAAAAAAACACTGTAACTAATTTTAACTAGTTGGACAGTGGTTAACTTAGCTTAAAACTAGGTTTATGTGATTAAATGAACGGTATAGACTAGGAATCAAAAATAGATTACGGCAAAAGGCAGCCGCTGACGGTGAAAAGAGGTGGTTGATCGACGTATGTCCATCGCTCATAGAGGGAAGAGATTGGGCGTACGGAACCAAAAGGTCTGCCTTATTTTTGGGCCGATGGCGTGTAATTTTTTCGCAGATAGGTCGCGGTGCAGATCCTGTTCACCTGTTGAAGACATTACACATCAAGATATTCCCTAGTAAATGGTTTTTTGTGAACAAAGTAATGTGTGCTGAAAAAAATTAATTCTCTTCTACTGGATAGTTTGTGTCATTTCTACAATCGCTGAGATACTGATTAACATGTACGCCTCAAAAACACCGGCATCAAATACAATTTTCCGATCCGAAAGAAAGTGTGTGTTATTAACGAGCTTAAAAGGGATACAAAACCTAGATCTCTTGCTTTGTTCCGAAGTGCGCCAGGAGGAAATACTTCTCAGAATAAAAAAAAACTTCAATCAAATATGTCTGGCGCTTAACTTGTGGCAACAAACGTTTTGGCAAAACGTCGGTAGTTTGCTGATGTGCGTATTGTCGTAAATACTATATTTTGCATGACAACTGTTTTTATTGGTTCAGTTTTCAAAAAAAAAAATGAATCAGGTCTGTAGTACTAGATATGTTCTTCAAACGTCTTTATTCTAATCGAATGGAAAATTCAATGATAAAAAATTAAACTAAATTACTGTAGCTAAAAGCAATCGGTAAAGTAGTTCTACTACGGATTTTTTTCATTGTATTATGACATATGGACCATAGAGACCTTTTATACTACCATGAGAAGGCGAGATGATGCAACGTCGATTACCACACTCAGCATAACGGGTTCTAACCATGGTTATCATTTCTGTTTGTTGCCTTGACCTACTGTGTCTGATGGAAGCAGACATTCTGTGGTACTTTGGATCGACAACCCAGGGTAGTGCGTTTCCCTCCGCCCCATATCTGCCACCCAATTAACGATGACACAGAAAGACTAGGCAACCCGTACCCTTCCATCATCTTTCAACATCTGAGCACAAAAATGTGTGGTATGGTTTAGTCGTCATCATGGAAACTTTTAAGCAAAACTGTCCCTAACAGTTATCCTCTCACTTATTTGTACTAGTTACTTCTTAAACTAGCTTACCGTCATTTTATTGATTTTTTCATATTACCAACCTTTCAAACTTGTGCATGGTCACATTAAATCAAATAGCATAAAATTCGAACTAAGTGTAGTTTTCATAGATTTGTTTTTCGAATTGTAGTCTTGTTATTCTCATTAATTTCAGAACTATCCAGACATAGCGGTTGAGTCGATTCGTTACAAGATAGAGAAATTAACAAATTTTATCGTCCGACTACGCAAACGGATCGAGTAAGTTTCCTGAGTGATCTAGTTTACCCGCTTAGCTGAAACATGTCATAAATTTTCCTGTTGAGTTCTGATTGATGCTATATCTTCTTGAAAATTCTTCTCCAGTTTCATGTGCACAATTCACCGTATTACAGACAGCACTTAAGGTCTGCAAACAATTCGTCTTCACCAGTGTGCCAGACAAATAGTTGACAGGAGTGTACACAGTAGCACACTGCTTACCAGACAACTTTAGCTAGCGATGTCCTAAACTGAAAAATTCCATAAAACCGTTAAATAAGACTCGGTGAAAAAGTACCTCCAAATGTTCATTAATTACACAAAACCATAGAACAAACGCCTAACAGTTGTTGTGTAAAATGTCGTAGTGGTCTGTGGGGGTTTAAATTCGGGATTTCTCCAAGTTGCGACATATCTACCAGATCGATAGAAAACGGCAGATTTAAGTTTGCCTTAGTATGTAAGCGTGTGAGGGTATATTATATTTAGAAACATGTACACCTAAACATCTGCATTTGTTAAGGAATATTGTACATAAGTGCCCAGATGAGTATTTCAACTTACAAACAAATCTTGAGACTTTAAACCTCCACAATTTCACCAATACATTTATATTTAAATTGTTTAATCAATGGATTTAGAGTTATTATTGTGAAGACCTGGAGAAAATGGTTCATACGCCTTAAAATTCTTCAGTTGTATCGACCACTATAGGAATCTCAGGCCAATCATTTATCTGGGGTCAGTATATTCTACACATAATGAATTGCTTCAAAATAGATCCAAAATGTCCTGAAAGTGTGCGAACTATAAGCATTTTTTGTCGCTTTTCACGTATGTTTTAAGTTGTCATGCCACGCCTATAAGATGAATGTTCTGTTCTAAAACTATGGCACAATACAGTTATTTAATAAACTAATGTACGGATCTAAATAGCTGTGACACATAGTGTGAAGGATTGTCAGGCCGAAGAGGCGAGCATTCAAACACTCGGCGGAATGTCGCAACGCCGGGTGGATGCACGTCTACAAACCCTCAGTGATCGGATGGCGGACAACAGGGGCAATTGGATGGGTCATCGCTCGATCGGATCGGACCAACGGGCGAGACATGGCACACAAAATAAGATGGACGACCAAATCGGAGGCTCGATTATTCCAAAACTCGGGAGAATATCCCGACACGGTCGTGGAGGGCAGTCAAAGCTCACAGTGGATAGATGGAGGACAACACGAGCGACCGGACGAGCCATCGCTCAACGGAATCGGACCAACGGACGAAGATTGACAGGCGGAAAACCCCCGGATGGAAGGCGCCGATCAACCACATAAACCACGCAGAAGTGCACACAACGCGTGAGAGGAAACCTTGGGGTGTTGTGGACTAGAATTCTGACTCATAAACACGAGCGCGCGCGTAGCATGTGGAATAGCCTGTTAGACAATATTGTGCTTTATTAGACGCCTTTTCACTACAATAGGATCCATTAAAATAGTTTCTAAACTTCCGTCTGCTAACCAAGCTTAGCAATAAAATGGAGTACTGGAAAGTGCATGTGATCTATACAGGTTGGCCTATGATGATAAGTAGAAGCCTGTGACAACCTGCGTTTTAGGACACATGAGTCAGTCTGTCCCACTGATCTGGACGCCCAGAACAATCGATGACGGGCTATCGACTACGGCATACGTACAGTTGTGAACGTGTTTAAATTCGAGTGTACCTGTGGCGCCGTGCGTTTCAAAGGTCAAGTGACGGTTGAAAAAAATCTGGACTATGGGCATGACGTTACCGCGCCTTCGCAAATCTCAAACCCGCGTAGTAGTCACAAAATTATGCGGACTTTACCTCACTGGACTGAAACCCCCGTCCACTTCACAGCTGGTCGATGGACCGATCGATCGGCCATCTTAGTGAGCCCAGTTAGAATGCGTGATGTGTCAGCATTCGCACTGGCGTTTACGTCAAAGCGACGCAAACAGCGGTTGACCGATCGATCGACCAGCTGTGGTAAGGGCGAGGGCCCATCGCATGGGCCCATCATCCAGAACAAAGTATGACAAACCTGTTTGGGGGGAGTGTGCTGTGTCCTGACGCAAATCTTTTCAAAATGCACGTAACCTCCGCGTGCCATCAAGCACGGGGAAGCACGACTAAAAGCTATACGTCATGACCCTTCCCCAGCTGGGTAAACAGGCGTAGTAACTACGCTGGAGGATTGATCTTTTTGACCGAAGCAAGTGAGTATAACGGAACAGGTGAGAAAACCCATGGTTTCGAGCGTATTCCCCCAGTAGCTAATCGCTGTGACATGCGATTCAAAAATTTGAAGTTAAACTGGGTTTCAAAATGAACGATTGGTCGAGACGTGTTGTATAATGGTTCGTACATCACACGGAACGTGTTCAAAATGGAACAAAAATGAGGCCATTTTAGTTCTCCGCAGATAGCAACAAACGGAATTATACCTTTTTCCATAATGATTTCTCTTTTAGGCATAAGAATGTATCTTTCGTGTAATAGCCTTTCGTTTTAGAGCAGTAGAATTTCTCCATTGTATTTTCAGGCTGTGAAACTGGCTTATAATCGGTCTAGTGGACTCATATTTTGCGACCTTTTTGATTGCGACTGCTCGCATTGGCTGCTGCGCTAGGACAATGTCCGAGGAAGCACTTAAGTTGTGAAGGCCGTCATGTGGTCCAATCAGGGTATGCAGTCCAGCCCAGATCGGGCAGAGAGCACAAGCCAATGATTGGACCACATGACGGCCTTCACAACTCAAGTGCTCCCTCGGGCATTGTCCTGGCGCAGCAACCAATGCGAACAGTCGCAATCAAAAAGGTCACAAAATATAAGTCCACTAGACTAATCATAAGCCACTTCCACAGCCTGAAAATACAATGGAGAAATTCTACTGCACTAAAACGAAAGGCTTTTACACGAAAGATACATTCTTATGCCTAAAAGAGAAACCAGTATGGAAAAAGGTATAGAAATGGCGTCTTGTAATTTACGATCACAGTTAACGAGACCGGGAACGGCATGTTTTTTGCACACTAGCAGGTTATCTTAGAAGAAGCACTGTTTTTTACCTTGGCTGAACACGTGCATAACCGAGGTCAGAACAAATGAAATTGTTCGTACTCAGTGTGGCATGCGGTAAATTGGTTGTCGATAGGGCTTGTCTGCCGAGAAGCACGCAATATTTTCAAAATTTCAGTCTGCTCACGCGACAGTCAGTAGCTGTGACAAGACTTAGTTGAGTCTGCGTAAAACGTGACGTTAGTGTGAAAATTCCGGTTTCAAACTGTGCATTTTCGTCCGTGGTACTGAATACGTAAAACCTAAATTAATCGATCCATCAACCTACAACGTTTTTGACTATTGTCTATGAAGTTACTGGTCCGACAGAGGAAATTTGTCAAAAGTATAATAACGCACGTGAAGAACTCGCGTTTTATAGGAAGCAAGTAATTGCAATGGCAAACTGATTTGCTTCCGCACTTTTGAAGTTTGAAAAACAATGTGAGAAAGTGACCACTGAAGAATGCTTTTGTGCACGTTGTCTAGAGTAAAGGTCATGCAGTTGTGCTGATTCTGGATGATACAGCTGATGGAACATTTTGAATACAAGACGGATATAGGTCACTGAAAAATATCCAGGGTTTACGATTGAATATGTCACACGCTGTGATTTCATCCACGCCAAGTGGTGGGACAGCATAACCTTATGAACCCGTGTTTTTTTATTTGGGCGGATAACGACTTGTACGATGAGAATGGCTTCAACAGACAATCGATTGCACTTTGCGTTCGACGCGCGATTACGCAGCGGTCCAACGAACTCGGCGAGCGATGATCAACTGTTATGAACATACACCTGCGTCAATGTTTTACAGACGAGTATGCGTGAGCTCGATTAATGTAGCCATGCGCACAGAAGCACGATCGATGACTAGGCATATCACCCCAACGAAACCAAGCGTTTTCGTGTAAACTTACACTGACTACGTCTGCAGACCAAATGTGCACATGAACTAGATGAACGCAAAACAATGTGATTTCCACAGTCCGTTAGTTTAAATTCTAGATGGTTTTTCAGATAGTGATGATCACACTTTGTTACTGCACATGTTTCCCAAATGCCCTTTGTAACAGGAATTATTAAGAAGGTACATTCGTCCACTTATTTCCGAAATACTTAAAAATAGAACACTAGTCTTTAACCATATCTAAGGCACGTTGCTAACAGTAAATAGGCAATGAAATAGTCAGATAGGACCTACCGGAGCACATCCTGTTCAGCAGGCGAACATAGTTTGTCTGCCTCAAACAAGCAATACAAACCACGGAACAACATTAATAGACTAAGATTTAGGGTAAGAAATTATTGATCAATTATTGATTAATTGTATAAAATGTCAATGCTTTGGAGCCTCCTGTAACAGTTGGAAGCTTAAAAACATAGGCGACTGCCTTTAAATTTGAACTATTTCGAGCGCTTGCTTTTACTGGGGCACGAAGTTCGTTGGCAAGACGGTGTGCACCATTCAGCTGGCACTTTTACACTAGCTGTGTTTGAGTCCGCACGTGTATGTTCATGAATTCAGACGCATAACCTACGATTGATGAACAACTGGGCCACGGTTGTGTCAGTCAGGTCACCTTCGGAAAAGATGATTGGGCTGAGTTACTTTAGATGTGGTTGCTACTGGCCCATCCGTGTCTGATGTGATGCAGGAAAACCCAACGTTTTTCCGACTATCTTAATCGGCTTGTCGCATATAAACACTATCAATCCATGGACAGTGAACAGTTTGAAGAAGTGACTTTTGTTTTTCTAACTTACCAAGTGATCAGTTTTATCTGATGAGTTGCCGACCACCGTAAATATTTTCATTATTATGAAAATTAACGTACCGATCGGAGCATGGCAGACTGTCTTAGTGCTACTATACACAAGCCGAACAGCATACGAACCAAGATAGACCTATTTTGTCGAAAATGTTCAGGATGACCGGTCTGTTTTTTTCTAAATATCTCTGTAGATAACAGATAGATTTTGGTTTACCGTTAATCGTGGCTACCCTGCGATTGACTAGGTACAGGACACGGATTGACTGTTCACACCATGTACATGAGCATACAAAAAAATAAACTCATTCATAATGACAAATACGACTGGTGAACTGATCACAACTATGTATAAGAAACAAGCTTTTTTCTCAGAACCAGGCAGTAGCATAAAATCAGACAGTTAAACTGATGAAAACAAACAAGGCGTAGGCACGTACGGATTATTGACCGTTTTGAAACTGTTCGTGCGTGCATGAATCCACCCAGGGCAGTGCGAATAAACCCACTAGACGGTGCGCTCCTTTCTCCATACAGCATTCGAATCATGCCTTAAGTTTTGAAGGTCATCGCGTTCATTTCGGTAACAAGCAGCGCACACAAGTTGGAGGATCCATCACGACGAACAGTTCACCATTCACACGGTAAACAAAAATTACATTTAACATTTCTGCTACTCACTAGTAGCACATTAATGTTTGGCTAAGTCCAGCCTAATAAAGGAGTTGTCAACACAATAAGATCCGAACTATTTTTCCTCGTGCATACAAATTTACTGTTCTACTTAGTATAGTCCAAACAACCCGGTTTTAAAAAACATTCATCACAGAATTTTTATACTGCCGTGAGGCATTTTGTGTTCAAGATCTACAGGCTATTCTTCCTAACCATTCTCTGTCATCCGTAACTTAGTCAACGTAATTCGAGTCACACAAAACTGACATCCGATTAATGTAGTTCCATCTGTGTGTGTTCAGGTAATAAAATATAAACATGCAAATACGCGAACAAAGAACAAGGAAAAGTTTGAGTAAGCAATTAATGATGAGTCAGTGACTAAATATTTAGATATTAGTTTCAAAGTTCATTAGTAACTATTTCTTGTTTCCAAAATGGACTTTCCTATGGATACAGATACAGCCATCTAACACGTTTTCTGAGACCAAAACGAACTGAACATGTATGTTTTGTGGTAGGTGAAAATAATCGAAAGTGACTTGTAGAAAACTTTCTCCCAGGCTATATGTTGTCTTTGCCCAATAATATTATACCAGTGCATTTGGATAAATACTAAAGAGAACCGTATGAGCGTAAAATCTTTGACAAGAAGACAGACAAGCACAGCAACAGAAGAATGTATTCAATGAGAGAGAGAGTAAAACAATTAACAAAACCCCTAATTAAGACAGTGATGTGTGTGAAATTTTAAAACGCTAAGCAAAATATCAGCCATTTGAAAAATTGATTAACATAACTAATACTAGAAGGTAGCATTCATTCAAGATATCTGACAATTTAACATCTACACAAAAGGGTGAGAAAGCTGTTTGCAAAATGTCTCAACAGGTTTACACAATAATTGCACCTTGCGTTTTGGCAAGGGAGATGGTTACATCTTGCCAACTTTTGAGACCTGCATTTTGAGTTTCTAGAACAGGATCAACAAGTTAGCTGGACGTTGGTTAACAGCTTGAAGTATATAACCTCCTGGTGACTTGAATTTACATGAATCAAGACTCCATCGTCTATATAGCTTAAAAAATTGCTTCTTCAGACTCAGACACACTTTTATTAAACTGTTAATGAGATGGACGGAATGCCAACCCCTAATTATTAATACTGCTCTGGACAAATCTCCTAATTATTTTCAAACTGTGGTTTGCACCTATGGTGTTTTTCTGCCCATACGCAGTTGTTTGAAAGCATAATGTTGCAGAACACGATTTTAACAAATATGCCCAAGCATGTCAGCTCTACACTTGTATATTCATATCTGACTGTTACTGCACCCTGATCACTGTTGCCTGTTCACAGACGGGATTACGCGGAGCAAGGCACATGTTCCCCAGGTGACGATGTGTTTGGCGACGAGGCAGTCGGAGCAACCATTGCCGGACGCTCGACCGGCATGCACCCGGTAGTCGCTGCTAGTTTGAAGAACCTGAGAATTCTGGAGTTCAACGCCCAAGGTGAGTTTCTTCACCTTACTTATACAGATTTTTCTATCTGATACTGTAGTTTTTGAGAGGACCATTAGACACGTTGATGGAACCCTGATGCATCTCGTTATCAGGGTCACGGGAAATAAAAACACAATATTGTTTCTTTTAAAGTCTTGCCTCCAGTTTATTTCGTTATGGATCGTTAGTTATGGCTTAAATGAATCACCTGAAGTATTATCCGCTATCGGTCGATAAGCATCATCCAATAGTTGAAAAGTACTTGAAGGGTTCTTCCTTAAAAAGTAATCACTTCCAGCTCATACTTGATCAAATCCTTGAAATTCTTAGAAAATTATGTCTACCCGCCTCAAAAGTAAAATATTAAGCTATTTAACTTTGTGCATCCCGAACTAATCGATTTTTGAAAGTATTCAAAGCGATTTCCCATTTTTATTGTTTATATGACTGAAAGGTTCTGACTTCTTATTGTAGTGCTGATGAAGAATCGAGGGCTTTGAATATTATATTTTGGATACCACTCACTTTATATCAGTAACACTGAAATCAGCTTGACTCTTCAGAAAGGCAGCTTACGAACAGTAGTAAATGACTTGAATTCCGTTCAACTTGAAGTTAGTCGTCACTGAAGAGTTCTGATTGTCGTGTTAAAAACCCAGCGTCCGATAGAAGCAAGGAGATGAACTACCGATAGGCTTCAATGAGAACGAAACTCGAGCATGACATTTGTCTGTTCTCAGGAGCCAGGCAGTTTTTGATACGCTGATTTGGTCATGCTTAATGTGAGATGACTAGTGTGGTATTTACTGCTCTCGTTTCGTGAGCACGCTGGCTGGAGTACTACGCTCGGCAGGAGTAAAACTGTCGTGAATTGAACGGTGGAGATAATTCGTCACCTTTATGAATTGCCGGTCTGCCTGAGCGCTGTTCACACGTAGCTCCATTTGAACGGTTAGATGTAAGCGAATCGACCAAACTGAGGTCGCAAACACATGCTTCATTATCTACACTCCTCTGTGGATTATAGCGGTTAACTCGTACGGATCAGGCATTCGCATAGTACGCTAATAGACAGGTTAATCAAGTTCATTTACCATCAACTATTGGGCTTCGACATGGTGGAACAAAAGATTTGTTTCTTACTTTCAGTTTGCCGCACATTTGCACACGCATATTCAATTTAAGTAATCTGTGACTAATGGAATTTCACATCTGCTTGCCGTATTTTCATCGATGCTCCCAGACGAACATCTCATTCTGAGCACCTGTTTACGGTTGGACAAAAATTGAACAAAGTACTGTAGTTCAAACACAAATACGGGTTTCAATGTATGACACTTAATACTACCGTAAAGTGCTTTGTCTAACGATCGGAAGATTATCTTGTTAAAAAATCCGTTGATTCAGGACGAACATTATTAGTAATAGATAATCCTGCACGAAATCCATGTAGATTAAACCACTGACAGTTTGATCAGATAAATACCAACGTACACTTTACAGTCGACCAGACAAAAGTTCATATTCGTTTTGAACAGTTGTGATGTTCTTATCAACGGTGAATATCTCACCGTTGAGTCGCCACACGTGCACATGTGCGGCTATCTTTCTGTGGTGATAGCGTATCTCGTCAGTCCGCCCTCCATGTTCCAGTGGCCGTTGTCTTTGAATTTGGCCCCACCAAATTATCATGTTTGGACTCTAAGACCGATTGAATGAATATACTCTGTTGGACTGTGGAGATTGGAGCGATCGCGACAATGAGGCTTAATGACATTGAGGATGAGCAGAAAGGCAGATTATCAAAACAGTGGAATACATGGATGTAGGTTGCTAACAGGCTTCTGGAATTGGCTACCATAATAGGACACCTAGTTGAAAGTAATTGTTTCTACGGGGGATAACGAAATCACATTCACCTGCCTCACGACTGACACTGTAAAATTTCGGTCAATTTTTAACATATGTTTGTACACTGCAACCATGTTTAAAAGCATAAGCATATGATTCAGAGAAACAGGAGGAATTTCACTTCAAATGAGACCTATAAAACAGCAAACTTTGAGCGAGCCATGAAGCGTGTACTTGAGATACTAGCAAATTTAGTTAGGCTATTTTGGCTGACCAAAATTGGGTTCAGCTTGCGATACGGTGGTTAGAGGTTTGGAGTCTATAGGACAAAGAATCAATCACCTAGCGAGAAGTTCACACATCCTATGTTTACAAGCGTCTAGGCCTTCAAAATCATCCCACGCAAAGTACCACTTATCTTACTCATGGCCAATGTTCTGTTTCTGAGGCATGGATAATGACCACCGAGTTGTTCACTTACGTGGCTCAACTGCGGTTACATTAGTGATACGGAATGTAGTTACAACTCTGCAACACCGGGGCTCGACCTAGACTTTGGACACTTGTTCGCATAATCTATGACTACCCTAATTACCACGGCATTCAGACTGTGAGACAAGTTTACCCAGTGTACCTGCTACTTATTTTAACAGTGACTGTGTACCACCCATGTTCATGATTTAATTTCTGCGTGCTTTGGAGGAATATGTCGGTACACATGTAGTTTTCTTGCATGTAACTAACCGTTTCCTATGGAATCAGTCTTGTTGAAAGTACCAACAATAGTGAGGCTAATGTGTTTGATGGATTGTATTGTCAACCTCGCTCTGTACGTTATGGATAAATATTGAAACATTTGAAACATAAGTCGGGAGGATCATTGTTTAGGTAATCAGCTCAAAAGTAGTGCAAAATCGACTAATCCACAAGCAGCAGGTTTAGGCGACATCAGAAACAGTATGTAAGATTCACAGACAGTATTTCTCGAACACCTGCTAGATGAATTATAACACTGACATAGTTGTAAACAATAACCTACTTATAGTGCAGTGGAACAGGGTGTCTGAAGGCTGGTCACTGACGAGCAATTAAGCTAGAATCGTACTTATCACAATGTACGCGCTAACGATTAATATCATGTGGTCCCGTAATCGACTTCAGTAGACAAATGGCGCAATTTGTATGTCTTCATACAACGTATATCATATAGCAGATGACTGGGGCAAGTCCTAAGGCGGAAACCCAAATGTTTACTCATGAACTACTCGATGGTCTTTTACTTCAGAAATATTCAATCTTCTTTATCCAACCGAAGTGGACTTCTGGGAACCCGAAATAGCCTGCCTAGTGGGTGATATAGAAGACGAGCGAACATACAACGAAGAACGTAGTAAACTTACTGACATCTTATCAAATTGTATCGACCAAAACGAGGAGATCAACTCCATAAACAAACGAGTAAAACCTTCGTTTCAAACAGAACACGAAGAAGGAATCCCAACCTCTGCTATTTCAACTGGTTCCACTGAAATTCGCATTCCTACTGATGATGGTGATGTGATATGAAATGTATTATTGTCTTTCCTACATGCCCAACGAGCACATTGTATTATTTCATTACATACAGTATTTTTCTGCTGATGGACTCACGTCGTTTTGTCACATCAAAAGTGATTTGTTTACTTCACACCCCAATAGTGGATATTCAGTTGGTGAACGCAGTGCTTAGAGAGTCTTCTTTCTCTCATACCTGCGAAAAATTAGTTTAAACCGTGCAAAGATTCTGAGGCCTAAGTTGCTCATTGGCCAATAGACTTGACTAGAGCAATAGACAACTGATAACTGTTCATAGGAGCCAAGGGTTTAAACAATTTCATTTGGGCTATAGAAAAAACATTGTGTTGCACAGTCTGATGAGAAACGGCAATTATATGATACTCGAAATAAGCTAAGGGTGCATTGCACTCTCGACCTCCCAAATGTGTAGGGAAGAACTTCCAGTACTGTAATGCTAATTTTCCACAAGCATTAATTTAGTTCGTTAATATATATGCATACAGATGAGCGCGTGTGTGTGCCCATATATTCAAC
>JTDE01001425.1:85677-97955 GCA_014338405.1 Paragonimus skrjabini miyazakii | reverse complement strand
CTTCGACGACTCCGCGGCGGTTTAATTCTCACACACTCCCCCCTTAGAGTAGGCCACGTAGATCAGTTCTTCACTGTAGCGAATGACGACGGCCGGCGAGGACATAGTAAGAAAATTTTTAAGCTCCGTCCTCGGACCTTTCTTAGGCAACAGTTCTTTTCTTACAGGGTTATTAACCTTTGGAACAGTCTTCCTCCTGAGGTCGTTAGCTCCGATTTTAGCCAACGTTATAAAACTGCACTTGACTCTCATTTTCGAAAATCCTTATTATGCGAGCAGTCTGACTTTGATTTTGGTATTTAATGCAATCTCCAAGAGCGGTGCTACGCCCTGTTTTCAACGACTGTCCTTAAGTTAGACAGACGCTCGCTTGATGCTGAGCAAGAAAAACTGACTGGATCCGGGACCCTTGGGACTCTGCCTCGAATCCGTGTATCAATCGCTGAACTGATGTATTGGTCCTCGCGGTTGATTATCAGGGAAGAAATGCGTCAAGTCACTGCAGCAACACAATGAACCTCGTGAAAGTGGATGAACGTGCAAATTTAACATATCTTCTGCAAGAAACCGGTCAACAACTGAACCAGTTCATTTATTACTCGAGGCGCCCCAGGCAAAATATGGCGCGCGTTCGAAAGTTTTGGGTGTTGGTTTTGCTGCGCGATAAGTAGACTATTTTTCTGGGAAACTTCACTTTCGTTGTCGGGGACCCTATCCCTGAGGGACAACGGATTCGACCATATTCGTTGCTGATAATTAAAGACCTAGTCCCTCAATTTTGTATAGGTGCTTAACAAAGAAGCAGTTGTAGTCCTGTTATTAACTGATGTTTATTATTTCCTAGCTCACTCCACGGGTCATGTGAAACTAACTTGACTAAAGTAAGTAAGCGGAAACTTCTTCATGTTGACACAGTGTGCTTCACAGCTTTTCAGCCCTCTTGCGGGGTTTATCTCTAATATAACCAGGTCGAAAGCTACCATTTCCTCTCTCGTGAGACCTTCAGGACTCTCTACCTTTAACTGTGAAGCAGCTAAAATTTCACGTGCTCTGTATGCATCCGTCTTCAGCAACTCCGCTAAGACGGAACCATGCGCCACAGCTTTCTGTCCTGATCGTTCCTCGGGTTCATCCCCTTACTTTACTCCGGCTAATGTATGCGCTAAGTTACTGCTGCTGTGCGATGATAAGTCCCCGGACTTGACGAGATACTCCCACAAATTCTGGAATAATGCGCAGATGAGCTGGCGGAACCGTTTGCTCGTTTGTTCCAACACTCATTATACTGGTTGCATTCCAGCCACTTGGAAGCACGGCGTCATCTTTCCCATTTACAAGGATGGGGATCGAACGAACGCCAGTAACTTCAGACCGATTGGTCTATTACCAGCCACGTCAAAAGTGGTGCAGAACATAGTAGACGATTTCGTGAGACACTAATTAAATACCCACTCGCTGTTGGCACCGGAACAGCACGGCTTCAGAAACGACCACTCATACACGACCAACCTACTAGTTGCCGCTGACTCGTAGACAAAACCTGTCGGAGAACGCCTTCCGGCTGATGCTGTGTTTTTAACTACGAAAGCGTTCCGTAAAGTTGATCACAGTGTACTGCTGGGCAAACTGGAAGATATGGGCTTATGCAATGAGGTTTGTTTTTGGCTCAAACAATACCTATCCTGTCGGACATACACAGTTAGAGTTAATGATGAGCTATCCAGGCCGTTCAACGCTACAACTGGTGTGCCACAAGGCTCTGTGCTGGGTCCCTTATTAATCTTAGTCTATGTTAACGATCTCCCAGGCGTGAGTAACTCCTCCGTTGTGATGTATGCTGACGATACGAAACTGTGGCGTGTCTTACACAGCGTTAAAGACGCAGAAGACTTTCAAAGAGACCTAGATGACCTGCATCTATGGTCCGTGGCAAATCGACTGTCCTTCAACACGTCCAAGTCAAAGACTATGCACGTTCGTCATCACAGCACTAGAACATATCGCATCGGTGGTGCTACCCTAGCCACTGTCTACCAGGAGCACGACCGTCGTTACATCAGACCTCTCCCCTAGTACGAACACTATGCTGTTGGTAAAGAAAACTAGCAGCAGGTTAGCTATGCTTAGTAGGATTCTTGGGAATTTCCCAGTCGACAGATTCTCACGTATCTACAGCACACTGGTAAGGCCACTGCTGGAAGTCAACATTCAGGCATGTGCGCCTTACTGGAAGAAAGACGTCACTGCTCTAGAGGCAATCCAGAGACGGGCCACTAGGCGGGTTGAGGGTCTATTTTCCTTGTATGAAGACCGTCTCTTGAAGCTGGAACTATTCCCCTTAGCACACAGGCGTCTGTGGGGTGATCTTATATTAACATACAAAATCGTATACTCTCCGAGTCACCCAACAATACTCTTTTTACACTCGCCGATAAAGTGAGTCTCAGAGGCCATACGTACAATATCTCTATACCACGTAGTAGCCTTTTATGCAGACGACATAGTTTTGCCGTCCGAGTCTGTTCGACATGGAACGCACTTCCGGCGACGATTGTCATGGTAACGTCAGTCGATGCATTCAAAAGGCAACTAGATGACTGGATTATCCCAAGATGGCCACTGGCAGTCGGGCACGCATAGCCCCATGTACCTTCATTGTTGTCATTTCCTTCTTTCGTCTTTTCCCATTCCCCCTACCTTCCCCCTATAGTCTTCCCTTTCCACTGTTGTACAGCAAAATGGTGCAACCTCCCTAGGTGCCCGACTGCTGCTAGCTGCTTCATCACACTTCACATACTCCCACCATTTCAGCAGTTCACGTGATCGGTGCGGACGGACAACAACCAAACCGAGACATAATCTGTTGTGGAACCACAAACTCCGTACTACTGAATCTTACCGGAATATCTCAAGGCGGGGATACTACACAAGTTTTATACTGCCAACTCCGCAAGAAACTAGTGAACTGAATCTACTGGTTTATTTCTAATATGTCAACTAATTTTACTGGCCTCAAAAATGACGTGCACTAAAGCCCGTTCAGCGAGCTGCAATGAAAGTAATGTACCCTCCGAACACTGTGTATCCGTCTCGTATGAAAGTTCTTGATCTTTACCCTCGGCTTGACTTCCTTGTAATTCAGCTATTTAGAGAAAGGCTTGACATACTTAGCAACTCGAGTTTCGAAGACTGTAAGATGATTTATTGCCTGCCCTCACAATCCTCAGCTCCCCTAGACACATGTAACACCCCTGCCAATATTGTGGGGTCGTGCTCTCAGGCATTCGATGAGAATATCGGCATCGCTTTTTCTCGCTACTCACTTGTAGAATTTGGAATTCTGTGCCGGAGAGTAGTGTCTGTGTCGATTCTCAGTCCGCTTTTAGAGTTCTTTCCGGTTCTCCTTTTCGTAATGTCGCTGCGGCATCTGTTTGTTATTTCATTTGTATTTCCTCCCGCCTGGTGATTCCTGAAATACAGAACGCTCAATGTTCCCACTTTCCCCACCAGTTCATTGAGGACGACTTCGAAGTGACCTAGTCCGATGTTCCCTGTGGCCGTGTTGGGAGTATATGGGCGTAGTAAACTGTATTAGGCCCATTATGTCAAGTGTATACCTACTAGCATAAGACGTGTGTATGGACTACGGCAATGTAATGATTCATATGCATTGCTTGCTGGCTCTAGATCAGTCAACTTGACAGATGTAGCGACTATAATGAATATTTTTGATAGTCGCATTCACGTGTACATTTTTGATGACCTTGGTTTATCTACTTTTGTTTTAGTCAAGCCATCCCTTTTGTAATATCCGTCTCGGGGCTACAAACACAACTCGCTCCTTGCCTCGCTAGCTTGACGTGCTTTCTCTGTACACTGTTTTCCAGGGTCGATATTAATACACGAGGGTCCTTGTTGTTTATTGTTGATCAGTTTTTGATGGTGACTACAGACTGGGTATTAATCTGTTGGACCAGTTCCAACACAGGCATCCCGTACAATATAAAGGAGCTTTGTTAAAACGCGTCGTTCTTAAACACTGCTTAAGGAACAATCTTCTTTCCTCTACTCATCACTGAAAGGAATCAAAGACAATGATCCTATTTGAAATGCTGTTTTCTTCGATTTCATCTGTATCTCACATGACCCCCTCAGACACGTACTGCGGGCTTCAGGTATTTAAGGGAAGGTTTTTCGCTGAATTACCTCCTTTATTGATATACTCTTCAGAGTTTAAACCGCATCTGATATTTTACATCCCTTCTACATTTCTACGAGATTTCTTCAGAAATCAATGCACGGTTCTCTATAATTTCTCGTTTGCATCAATGATCTTCCGGACAGTATTTCCAGCAACGCTTTTCTGTACGCCTAGGGTTTTAAAACCCGGGGTGTTAGTGGTCGCGATTCACTGTAAATTGATTTGGGCGCGATTAAACGCTGGTCAGACGTTTGCAGTTTCCCTCAAGATGACAGTATATGTACACTCGTTTGCGACCGTGACACTGCCTTCGTGGTTCATAGCGTGCTCAGCACAGTAGACATTACGACATTCGACCTGGAGAGTGAGCCGGACATCGTTTAACTTAGCTTTCACCTACTTTCATAGGATGGCTGGGGAAAAACAGGGTTTGCCACTCTCGTAATGATCCAGTGGACCTCCTCGCATACAGACGAAGTGCTCCAAACACTGTGGAATTCGTATAAGACCGTTACTTGAGTGTGCTAATCAAGTCGTGTATGTAGGTTTGGAACATGATGTCTGCTGTTCAGCGTTTCAGAACGCAGCTACCAAACTGGATAAGAGGTTAAAAAAGATTACTCACGAGTCTTTTCCTAAGATTGATCTGTATCCACTTAAATCTCGACGGCTCCGTGATTATTTAGTTCTCGCGCACTTTTTACCATTGGTCTCTTAGAGCAGTTCATCGTAGTGGCCTGTGACGGTCGATGGGGACATGAAAAAGGCAGTATGAGCTCCGGTACCCAACCTTCCTCATTTAAACGGCTTTCCGGCTTAAGTCCTTAACTGCTCCTCTAAAGGTCGTTAAGTTCTCGTTTGCGTAAGATGCATTTGGGTTTGTAATTTTACACTGTTTTTGGTACACGCTGAAATCCCCATTGACCATCGTTGTATCTGCCAATTAGCTCACATTAAGTGGACTGATCGCATGAACAATGTGGCCGTTCGCTACTGCGTATTCTGGATACGCGATCAATTGGTCAACTAATCACGGCGCACAACTTGCGATGGTTGGGTCACGTACTCCGCATGCCACGTGGTCGTTTACCGTACCGGGCATTATATACTGAAACCACCAATAATTGGGTGAAACCACATGGTGTTCAAGCAGCAACATGGTCACGAAATATGAAGGCCCTGATCGTTTCATTGAGCAAAGTGAATGAGTGTCGTCTGCCTCGCTGAGGTCCTCGTGATCACTCAAACCGCCGGTTAGAGATGCTATCCGAGATGTTGGTGTGTCACAGTCAATGGCGTAATTGTATCCATACCATTTCTGGTTCTTCTGCTTAGTCTTCCTTTAATAATTTTCAACCTTAGTAGCGTTTTCTTCTAGGATATTCCATGTCACTGTTGAGGTGAGCGGCGACCTGAGCCACAGTATCTTTTGTTCAGGGCCATGGCTGCTATGATGATGATGAAATCCCCAGGAGCGATGCTGTATCCTGTTCTCAGTTATCGCCTTTCAGATCAACAGGTGCCTCCTTGACACCGAATATAAAACTGCCTATATCTGGATACCCAAGTCTCCGGCTTCGAATCCGTATAGTAATCGCTGTATCGTACGTGTTGTATTCCACTACATTTATGTCTAGTTCCTTCTTGTGGCGATATGCCTTTTCCGAACCGGTAAAGTGCTTTTTTGTAATCATGCTTATATTCCTTGTTAATAAAGATTCTTACTACAGAGAATCGCGTCTATTGGAGGTTGCTGTAAAGAGGACGGTGTGAAGTAGTAATTGATTCTCAATTTTATCGGGCACTACACATAGTCCGTGCATAAACGTATCGGACGCCCGATAAACTTCATTATAGACCATGTAATCTCAACCTACGCCACCTAATTATTACTCATTTTATTTTCCGCGGAGATTTTACAGAGCAGTTCTTCACGTTTGCAAGTCAACATGACTTGCGAAGTCACGATAAAAATGTGTACATATCAAGATCTCAGGTTGATGGCACATATCGAAATATGCTACCGCTAGTCACTGCTAATGCCTTCTCCATTAATGAGTTTTGGGCATTGCTATATTTGCAGTTGTTTATCCAAATTGTTCACCGAACAAATCATTCCTTGTTCATTCCCACAAGTATTTGTGAGATAGTATGCCTTTTCGCTTTTATGATGACATCTTGGTTATTAATGGCTGCAGTGCATCAATCTTTCAAGATTGTCTTTCAGAACAACTGGCACCTATGACGTTAAAGGAATGGTTAATCGGCCCGGGAACCTCGGGCTCCCAGCTTCACAATTACGCGTCAATCACTGAAACACCTCGTCAAGACCTTGGACGACCGGTTTATGTTTGCGGTTGAACTTGTTCGGGGTTCCAAATGCAATGGAAATACATAGTGACCTTGGCCCCTTTTTCCGGTGGATGGAAGGTTTGGAATCTCAGTTCAACAGGGGAAAGCCCTTAGTCTCAAATGGGGCGGCCCTCTTGAATTATTCTTTGATTGACAGCGGGAGCTGTCGGTCGTGTTTTTTTTTCATGAAACGCCTTGACACTATTCCTCCAGCGAGCCATCATGTGCCTACGTTCCTTGCTTCATCAGAAACAGTTGTGTATGTTAGGTGTTCGTCAAAATGCTCGAAATACAGGCTTTTTTTCTTATAATTGTACAATAGAAGCAAGTTGATGGATGAAACCTGTTTCCTGCCGACCACCTGGAATTCCCACGTGGACATATGTGGAATTGCTTTCACTGAGTTCAGTTTCAACTGACGTTTCGTATTTAGATGAACGAACGTTACGCCGCATTGAAACTGTTTCAGGAACGGTTAACCAACTTAATAAGGAGATACTTGAGGTCGACCTTCTGATTATATCGAGATAACCGCTCCGTCATTCGGCCCATATCAAGTGGACTGATCGCGTGAGCAATGTGGCGGTTCGCTGGCGCGTATTCCGGAACGCTCGGGATGCGCGATCAATCGGTCAATCAATCACGATACACAGCTTGCGATGGTTGGGTCACGTACTCCGTATGTCATCTAATCGTTTATCGTACCGGGCATTATATGCTGAGGCCACCAGCGGCTGGGTAAAATCGCGTGGTGGTCAAGCAGCAACGTGGTCACAAAATATAGACACCTTGACTGCTCCATTGAGCAAAGTGGGTAGATGTCGCTTGCCTGAATGGGGTCCTCGTGATGACTCAAACCGCTGGTTAGAGACGCTATCCGAGATGGCGATGTGTCGCAGTCAATGGCGGATCTGTATCCATACTATTTCTAGTTTTTCCGCCTAGTCTTGTTTTAATAATGTTCAACCTTCTTAGTAACGTTTTATTCCAGGATATTCCACGTCACTGTTGAGGCCAGCGGCGGCCCGAGCCACAATACCTTTTGGTCAGGCTCATGGCTGTTATGATGAAGATGATGAACCGCTAGTATAGACTAGTGTTTGTGGCGGTGCATAAAGTAAAATTGATAGAATGTAAAGTGTTAGGGGAACAACCTCTCACTCATGGAGTGGAAAGAGTCAGGATTTGGAAGCATACGAAATAGACCATCGTAGAGTGCCGTTAGATCTTCTACCTAACCGTTTGACTGAGGATTACGTGCCATCGTTCTGCTGGCCGCTGTTCGTTTATTGTGTAAGAAGCGCTTCAGTTCCTCAGCCCTGAAATCTGGTCCGAGATCCGAATGGTTTTAAGATAAGATGCCAACTACGGGAAAAATTAGTAGACACGATCGATGATAGTTGATACTGTCATATCCCGGCAGACAATCGTGAACGAAAAACTTGAGCATTCATCATTTACCGTAAGTATTTGTTTCTGGAAGTCAAGCCTAAAGGTCCTTTAAAGTCAGCATTCAATCGTTCAAAAGGACAGGTCGCCTTGCTCAGATTTCCGGTTGTCCTTTTGCAGGACTCAACGCATGTTGCACAACTGGATATGGTGTTCTTCAGGTCATCTATTGAAAATGACATATCCTGGAGTGCACAAAGTTAACAAGCCAGATAACTCTAGTGTGACGCAAGGAGTCGTACAGAACCCACTTGACGAAGATGCAGCATATCCATGGGATAATGCATCGACAGCTACAGCAGCAATGGACTACATCGAAACCAAAACAAGAGAGTTCGGTCCACCAGCGCTGTATTTTATCACTTTATTTCCCTGCGATGATTCATGTCGTACATGAGAATGTCTGAGCTTTGATTCGTGACTAGTTGAAAATACATGCCAAGCAAACGGTGGTGATGAAGCACTCGTTTCTGCGACGAGGGACACTTCTGGGTCCATAGTTATCATCACGAGCTGGACGAGTTCATTTCTGTAGGACCCTGATTGTCATTCTCTAAAGTAAATATTCTACTTTTAACCAGCGGTTCCGTCACATCGAGACTGGATCTTGACGCGATGGGACGGTTTGCGCATCTCCATGACCTATTGGACTAAACTAAATGGTGTGGCCACCTCACCGACTGAGTCACCCATATTAGGCCGGCCGATGAGTAGAGGTCTGACAAAATGCAGTCTCCTGGTTCTCAAGGTTGGGGGTTGGAGGAAGGTTGGCCTCATTTTCCGGAAAAAGTACCAGTTCTGGTATGCTGCCACCCACCCACTGCCTTGCGGTACAGGCTTTTGAGCCACAGTCTTTGGATGAGAACCTTAATCATTCTCCCGTCTAGGTCTGGGCGTCCTGACAGTATCTCAGCCCACACACAACCATGAATAGTTACAACACAAGTAATTCCATACTGCATCGGCCGTCTCGCAGTATAAACCGGGTCGCCCTAACTGCTGCATACAGCAGGATGAATAGTATAGTCGCTACTGTCCCATCAAATTTAGTTCTCAGGCCCCTCCCGACCTCCATTTCTGATAGTTACTCCACAGGTCCCACAACAGATGTAGCTAACCGTCTCTTGTCATTCAGCTTCATGCCTCCTTCGTCCCTTGCTTAAACCCAGAATGCGAATTAGTGTAGGTGCTTTCAACGTTCGCACGCTAAAACAGATAGGTCAACAGGCCACTCTTGCACGAATGTTAGACTAATTGCACGTCGATGTCTGCTGTATCTCAGGGACTAGAATCCAAGACAGTAGTCAACGTATGGAACTAACAATACCCGCATTGTTTACCCGATACTGGTTATACACTTCGGGTGACTCCACAGCCGTTGTTACAGGTCAGGCTGGATTAGGTATAGTCCTCAACACGACGGCTGCAGCCACGTTAGTAGACTGGATTTCTAACAGTAGACTTTGTGCCATCCGCTTCGCAGGTTCTGTTTAGGCCAGCTCTAGACGCAAAACCTTCGGGAATCTTTTCATTGTGTCTGCTTATTGTCCAACCGACTGTGGTGACACCGGTGTCAAGGACGCCTTTTATTCGGATCTGGCCGGAGATATAAACGCAAAGGTCGGCCGTCTTGGTGTGGCCGAGTCTCGTTTAGGTGGCAGGTTTGGGATAGTATCACATCACTCGGATAATTGCGGGTGACTATTATAGCTGTGCGCTGAGCATAAGCTATTTTTAGCCAACACTAGTTTTAGACATCGTGCGCATGACTGTTATACTTGGCGCCCTCCTTGTCCGAATCGGGACTGGTCTCAGATAGACCACATAGCTGTTATAGGTGGCGGGGTTCCATTGAAGACTGTCGTTTTTATCGGAGCCTATACTTGGATTCGGACCATGTGTTAGTACGTTGTCATTTCGTTTTTACTTTCGATGGGCAACGACCTCACCGATTACAACGGCTGATTCTCGGTAAAGCTTAGAGGACAGGCTTTGCAGTTCTCACCTTGAAGATCCTAATAACTACTGGACCCACATCTCACAGGCCATTCGTGAAGCAGGTACTATAGCATGCGGCACCAGGGTTCGTTGGTTGAACAAACGTTGGATCTCGGAGAAATCCCTTGAGTTGTTAGAAGCAAAACGAAACGTCCCTCCTGGTATTTCACATAACAAGTCTATAGATATCTGTAGGAAACTTAAAAGTAGCCTAAACACTTATCGTGGAGCTTGGTTAGTGGAAAAAGTTGAGGAAATGGGAATCGCTTTTACTTCAAGGAACATCGACACACTCTTCAAGCTTATCCGTTCTACTGGTTCCTGACGATTGTCTGTTAGTGAAGCTGTCAGCGAAGCAGATGGCACACTCGTCTGTAATAAATCCAGAAAGTTAAAGCGGTGAGCGAACCACTTTGAGAATCAATTTAACCTGCCGGAACGCTCGGGATGCGCGGTCAATTGGTCAGCTAGTCACGTTGCACAGCTTACGATGGTTGGGCCACGCACTCCGCATGCCACGTGATCGTTTACCGTACCGGGCATTATATACTGAAACCACCAACAATTGGGTGAAACCACATGGTGGTCAAGCAGCAACGTGGTCACGAAATATGAAGGCCCTGGTCGTTTCATTGAGCAAAGTGAGTGGGTGTCGTCTGCCTGGCTGAGGTCCTCGTGATCACTCAAACCGCCGGTTAGAGATGCTATCCGAGATGTTGGTGTGTCACGGTCAATGGCGTAATTGTATCCATACCATTTCTGGTTCTTCTGCTTAGTCTTCCTTTAATAATTTTCAAACTTCTTAGTAGTGTTTTCTTCTAGGATATTCCACGTCACTGTTGAGGTGAGCGGCGACCTGAGCCACAGTATCTTTTGGTCAGAGTCATGGCTGCTATGATTATAATGAATAGCCTGCCTTCTACTTTTACGGTGTTGCCGCCACAAATTTGTAATGTAACACTCTGGACGGTAGACTTAGCACCACCCACTGAGACTGAGGTTCGCAATTGTATTTCGGTTCTCAAACGTCATGAGGCAGTTGGCTCGGATAATCTTGTGCTAGCAGATTTCAATGAAGGTGGGGAGTTATTGGTAGATGCCGTGACTCGACTGTCCCAACTTGTGTGGACGACGATCGCCATCCCTCTGTGCTGGAGTTACTCGATAATATTTCCCATGTTCAAGAAGGGTGTGTAGAGCTCTTGCGAATGCCATAGAGGAATTAGCTTGACCCCATTCACTACTAAGGTTCTGGCATCCATTATACTTCGTCGACTCTCTACAGCTCGGGAGGCAAACGTTAGGGAAGAACAGGCAGGATTCCACCCCGGGCGGCGTAGTGTTGATCAAATTTTTACTCTCCGCCAGATTCCGGAGCAGCGCCACGTGCACCGTCGGTCAACAATCGCCGTATTTCCCGATTGTGAAGGTGGATCGATCCACACTTTTAGAGTCGCTTAAACGCAGAGGTGTGCCGACCAAGTGTGTGAACATGCTGTCGGTGCTTTATTCCCGTAGTACAGCTCAGGTTGGAATTTACGGTGAACTGTCTAACAGTTTCAGCACCAGGAACGGTCTACGTCAAGGCTGTCCACTTTCATCATGGCTGTTCAATTTTGTGATAAACGAAGTAATGGAATATTGTCCCCGGTGTGGACCTCCTTCCGGGTGAAAGACTTACTTATTTTAATTATGCTGACGACAAGGTGTTGCTGTTTGACAACTTTCGAGTAGTACAAACAGTGCTAGACGCTATTTCGCGTTCTGCGAAATACTTCGGAATGCACTTTGTAGCCGCAAAGTGTCCGTGCATAAATGGTTTGATTACGTAAATTTGATGTTGAATGGTGAGAGTATGTAGGTTGTTGACCCATTTGTGTACTCGGGAAGCTACATCGGCGGCGGCGGATGTTTATGGAGTGAGATAAAATTGCGTATCTCTAAGGTTAGGACGGTATTCGCCAATCTTGGGCACCTCTGGTGACAGAGAGGTATCTCTTCGAAACTTAAAGGTTGCTTATATTAAACAACTGTGGAGGTGTATTACTTCAAGGCAGCGAAATTTAGCCGCTCAGGGTAGAAAACGCGAACCGTCTTTAGGTATTTGACCAACGGTGTCTGCATCAGCGGCGGCGGCGGGGGTGTAGGGAATAAAATAGAGGCGCGTATTTCCAAGGCTAGGGCGGTGTTTACTAATCTGAGGCATTTATGGCGACAGAGAGGTATTTCCTTGAAACTTAAGGGTCGCGTATATCAGACTACAGTGAGGGCTGTATTA
>JTDE01001425.1:50574-85213 GCA_014338405.1 Paragonimus skrjabini miyazakii | reverse complement strand
TGAATGTAGACGTAGCTCTTTTTTAGTGGTTAGGTCCCCTCCCCTCCCTCTTTTTTCTTCTCTTTTCCTAAACAAGGTTTGTTTCTTCTTCTTCATGGTTGTGTGGCAGTTAAGCATCAGTGTGAACCACTGATGTATTGCTGTCTATGATGATGGTGATGAACGGTGTCTGCGTTCTATCGCTCGTATCGGGTGGCACCAGCGAGTGAGCAACGAGGAGGTTGGGAAGCGGGTGTTTGGTACTGATTGTCAAACAAGTTCTTTCGTTCAATTCTCACACTTGCACAGACTTAGATGGTTAGGTCATGAACTAAGGATGCTAGTTAATCGTCTGCCGACTTGCGTAAGGTGCGAGGTGGAGAGATGTTGACCTAGCGTAGAGAAATGAACTCGTTCACGAAGGGGTTGGCCACCGTAGATCGGGTTCGCCTCCCAGACTGGTGACCTCGCAGAGTCGGTGGCTGAAGGCGTGTTGGGTAAAGGCACTTATTCCCAAAAATTCGCATTATATGCCAAGGAAAATGGATTCTTCATTTTCTTGGAATTTGAAAGCCCGCCGGAATTCTCGAACACCCGGGAAGTTACGCTCGCTTCTGATTGGTCCATTCGGTGGCCTAGACCCAATGCCACCCAAAACTTATAAATACAGTTGCTGTAAACCACAATTTTGCTTTTGGGCTGAGCATCAAATAAAGCTCGTTTGAAGACCGTATTTCTTCTAACTTGTCGGGGGGTTCTAGGTTGCGAGGGTTGCGTTCCCATATTTGAGCTCTGATTTTCGTACCGCTTTGCGATATCGTTGCGTTCGTTCGTGATAGTGATACTGTTCGCGGTCTTTGCATTGTTCTTGCTTTTCTGTATCAGTTGGGGTCGTAACAAGGCGTTAAGTGAGATGGCGGCTAATCGAGCTCAGTAGCGTGGATGTTGTCCGAGTTGTCTGTGAAGTGAGTGCATTTAATGACGCAGGACAATGAAAGCCATAATGAGGCTGTCTTACTGATGTCGCCTTATTTTCACTTACAACATGGTTGTTTACTTGCAAGGTTTAGGCACCTTGATGTTGAAAGATGTTGAATGTTTGAATATAGACGAAACGGTTGACTATGACCGACGGCGTATTACCCAATACGATCGAAAAGCATTCGGTATCACCTAAAAGCTCGATGTAGCTTTGAATACATTCACTGTGTACAGTAGTACTCAGAGTGAGACATCATCGCCTTATTCACTGGGTCCTTAGGCTAGGCAAGTTTCTTACTGTCATTTGAGTCAGACTGTTGAGTCATTGGCTCCGGGTAGAGTCCCCCAAGGAAATCCTTTATCCTGTTGTCTCGCAGGTCGGACTTTTGAGTCAGAGACTCGGGGTGGGTTCCCTCGAATCAGCCCCCTTCTGCGGCATAAACGATCAGAAAGTATCAGAAGTTATCGTTCTCCTGACAGTGGCATAATTCAGCCATTACAACTTTCTCTTTCTACCTTACTTCCCAAGCTTTCTGTCCTCTCTGTCTCCTCGGGTGATACTTGTTTTATAAAGTCAAGGCAACTGGTAAACGTTGGGACTTGCAATGTCCACACTTTCCGATAAGACGGTCAGCAAGCTGCTGTGGAAAGTACTCTCTCCAGTCTGGAGCTGTGTGTCAAAAATAAATTTAAGATTCTAACATCGTTACTCACTTGGATTCACCTCTAGATAACTGTCGATCTACTCGCTTCTCTTTCAGGGTCTCTGGTGATGTAGCTTAATCCCGTGGTCATGCTAGCTTGGAAATTGTACTAAGACCCAAGCAGAGCATTGCCTGCTCGATTGGATCCCAGTGAGCGGTCGTTTATGCGCTGTCAAACTGAATACATCGGTTGAAGTCTGTCAACGCAAATCAGAAAAGCGTTGTCTACTCACTACGTCGGCGCACGCTCCAACGGACAGCCGTTTGGATGCTACTAAAGATGCGTTCTACGACGCCCTTGTTGACCTTCTGAAACAGACTAAACACTCCGACATGGTCATACTGGCGGGCGGTTTTAATGTTCAACATGGTCGTCTTTCCCTAAGAGATAAGTTGCCGGGGATGTCTAGTGTCTGGGCACGACGCACTGACAGTGGCGAAAGACTGCTGCAGCTGTGCACCTCTCACGGTTTCTATATTTCGAGCATCGCATTCCAGCACAGAAAGAGACATTGTATTGCATGGAGACCTCCCCGTACTTCTATGCCGTGGACAGAACTCGATCACAGCAGTCAGCTGCAGGTGGCGCCACTCTTCTAAAGACTGTCGCACATTTTGGAGCAACCATGTGGACTCGGTACATGCTGTTGTGCGTGCTCGTTTTTCTTGTCATTTGTTTAGGGGACATACGCTCGTAAATGCAGGATACTTAACTGGCATTCGAGCTGGGAGAGTTTCAAGAACGCTTACCGAGAAACATTAGTAAACATATTGCCCAGTTCAGGTCAGGCGATAGAACCTAACAATCAGTGGGAACAAGTCGCAGTAGCTATAGAAATTTGCTGTGGAGAGGTGTATGTTTCGAAGGAGCTGTGCAGTTGCGATAGAACTGGATTTCTGTCAATTCGATAAACTTCACGAAGTATCGTCGCTTGATTCCACCTGGTTTTGTATATGAGGATGACCGTCGAGAACTTAAACGCAAACTGACTAAAGGCTTGCGTTAGAACCGTGAGCACTACTTGGTCATGATTGTCCGATTTTCCCCTTATTCAATGTTATCATGGGCGACATTCTGGATGGTGCGCTTGAGGAGTCCAGTGAGTTTGGTGTTTAGGTTTTTCTTGGCGTCAGGTTGATCGATCTGGAGTATGCGGACGACATTGTCTTACGTAACCCCTCTATCGAAAACATGCAAACTATGCTGAACAAGGTAAGTGACCGGGCTGATTTGTATGGAATGCGCTTTGCGCCTTCACAGTGCAATGTTGCTTCAAAGCTGAGGCATTTACACCCCTACTTTCTTCATTGCATTAAGACTGTGGACAGTTTCACATCTCATATCTCCTCAGCCTGTAATATTGCTGATGATATGTTAACGAGTATAGCAAAGGCACCAGTTGCCTTTGCCAAACTGCGTCATCTGTAGCGTCGAAAAGACGTTCGGCTGTCGCTAAAAGGAAGGGTATATGGTGATTATGTACGTAACCTGTTCGCAGCGAAGATATCAATAGGCTTGCTGTGTTTGACCATCGTCGTCTCCACCAATCAGTCCACATTAGGTGGAGTGTTTGCGTGAGCAATACGGCTGTTCACCGGCGCGTATTCCAGAATGCTCGGGATGCGCGATCAGTTGGTCAGCTAGTCACGTTGCACAGCTTACGATGGTTGGGCCACGCACTCCGCATGCCACGTGATCGTTTACCGTACCGGGCATTATATACTGAAACCACCAATAATTGGGTGAAACCACATGGTGGTCAAGCAGCAACGTGGTCACGAAATATGAAGGCCCTGATCGTTTCATTGAGTAAAGTGAGTAGATGTAACTTGCCTGGTTGAGGTCCTCGTGTTCACTCAAATCGCTGGTTGGAATCGCTATCCGAGATGGCGGTGTGCTGCAGTCAGTGGAGTACCTATATTTGCACTATTTCTAGTTCTTCCGCGCAGTTTCCTTTTATTATTATTTAATTTTTTCTGTAACGTCTCTTCTAGGCTATTCCACGTCAATGTTGAGTTGAGCAGCGGTCCGAGCCACAGTACCTTTTGGTCAGGCTCATTGTTGTTGTGATTTTGATGATGATGACGTGTGTGAGTTTCGAGCATGCACTGTTGTGCGCCATGTTCCTTCTCCGCTTTGATGGGGATCCACTTCGTCGTCAGCCACAAAAGTAACAGAAACACAGGCGCTTTACGCTTATCGATGTGCGCTTGTCTCTAGTCCAGGTCTCCACTTACCAAGTTACATTAAAGCACATTGGACAAATATGTGGCGTGCAGTGCATAAGTGCGGTACTGCCTCATGTGCTACTACTGCTCGTTCAGCCGCTAACCGCTGGGTCTCTATGCGATCACTGAAACTTCTCGACGCTTGCCGGAATATTCCACCTAGCAGCGAGTGAAGTTCAGCTCTCACGGATGTTCGCATGGAACTTCGAAAGCACCTACGAGAGGATTGCAAGGCCTGGTAGACACAGCGCGCTATCGAGATGGAACAACTCGCTGTTACCAGGGGCTCATGAAAGTTTTCCCATCTCATCCGAACAGCTGGTACCAGAAACTCAAATGTGGGTGAGGCAATCTGCGAGGCGAAAGATGAGTTTATTCACATCCTTCAACGACGCCTAGAACGCTGGATCGAGCTCTTCCATTTACCACACCTTCGGGCTCTGCCTGTGTACATTGGTCTTTTAACGTTTCTGCGCCCCCAAAAAAACAGAAATCTCTCTTGAAATCTAGTTTCCGAAACATCGCAAGGCACTCGGCCCAAACGAACTTTTTCATACCTTTTTCGTAGGTGGAGGTTCAGACTTAGTTAAGGGGCTGACGGCTTATCTCCGAAAAGTCTTGAACAGTAAAGTTCCGAATGACTAGGGTTCTATTAACATCGTACCCATTTTGAAAAAGGGCTCACGCACTTTGTGTACAAATCATGGGGAGATTATCCTGTTTCCTATTGAGTCAAAGCTGATCGCAGCCATTGTATTTAGTAGACTAAGCGAAACGTGCGAAGGACATATCTGTTACGACCCCACCTGATAGAGAAAAACAAGAGCAAACGCAAGACCACGAGCAGTATCTCTATCACGAACAAACGCAACGATATTGCAAAGCGGTACGAAAATCAGAGCTCAAATATCGGAACGCAAATCTCGCAACTTAGAACCCCCCAACAAGTAAGGAAAAAGACGGCCTTCAAACGAGCTTTATTTGCTGCTCAGCCCGAAGGCAAAATTGCGATTTACATCAACTGTATTTATAGGTCTGTGGTGGCCTTGGGCCTAGGTCGCCGAATGGACTAATCAGAAGCGAGCGTAGCTTCCGGGACGTTCCAGAATTCTCACGAGCTTTCTAGTTCCCGGGAAATGAAGAAATCCATTTCTCTTGCAAATAATGCGAATTTTTGAGAAAAAGTTCCTTTTCCCAACATTATCCATGAGTAGCAAGGTGGGTTTCGCCCGGCAGGTGCGACATTAATTGCACTTTCAAACTCCGCCATTCATATAGAGGGCCAACAGTAAACATCAGTGGAGCTTCTGATTCGATTAACAGAGCTGTACTCGGGGACTGTCTGTGAAGGAAGGGTGTATCTGGGAAGTATGTGAACATCCTGAAAGCAATTTACTGTCAGACCTCGGACCAAGTTAGGGTTTATGGCGGCGTATCGCCGACCTTTATCATCTCAAGTGGAGTGCTACAAGGTTGTCCAACTTCCCCTTTTCTGTTCAGCTTCCCAGTAGATGAGATCGTGGAGTGCACCGTTACAAACTTCGAATATGATGGTACGAAACGGCTCCTAGACGGTGGGCTTTGAAAAATAAAGTATGAAGAAGGCATCGTCCTATTTTGTAAGGGTTCATAGGAAACCCTGAACAGAGGCTGCGTTTCGTCAGTTTGTTATAGGATTCATACTTACTAAGTGAATTTTGCTGTCGCAAGTTCGGTAGAACTGCGCCCGCTCTCACTCCTGGTATTGAGCATTTGGAAGTAATCAATAAGTTTATATTACTTTAGAAACCGTAACAACGCTAGTATAATGTGTGATGAGGCTACGACTTGCAAAGGTTTGGATGGCGTTTGCCAACTTACAGTGTCTGTGATATTGGCATGACCTCAATCCTTCTGTGATAAGCTGAGTGTACAATACTAATGTAAGAGCAACCTTATTTTACGACTCCAAAATCTGGTCCACTCTCGCAGAGGGTGTTCGTAAAGTATGTGTTTTTGACCATCGGTACTTCCGAAGCATTAGTCATGTGTGATGGAACCACCATGCCAACAGTATCGAATTTCACTGACGTATCTTCAGGACGGATGGACTCTGTCAACCCCTGAACATAGTGATTTCGCCTCACAGATTTCGTTGACTTGGCAACATTTTACGAATCCCAACCCACCGTCTGCCACATCGTGCTTTGCAAGTGGTGGATTAGACTGGAAGCGGTAGCCTGGTGGCCAGCGTATGCCTTTTATTTGGGGTTTGGAGGCATTCACTGAAGCTTGATTCAATAAGGCGTTCCCGGCTTCCCGGTTGGAGTCTGTAAAGCAAGAACAATCTTGGTTGAAAACGCTGTCTGGCTGGGCGAATTAAATGACGGTGGTGTTTGCGAATTTCTGTGCATTGCTGTTATTTTTCTTTTATTCCTGTACATTTTTTCAGTTTTCACCCTACACGCTACTCTTCTTTCTCATATTGTAGCACGTTTGCCACTCTATGTGGACTTTCTTCTTCATTCGACTCTGCCTTTATTGTGTAGTTATATACTGTGACCCTTAGTTATAATTCACTGGCTAGCGTTTCCTTCGTAAGTACCTATGGTTTTATCTGATTGTCCGAACTACTCATATTCGACTGGAATGCTGGATTTTTCCTTTTCAGCTATCCTGTTGTGTTCAGGTGAACCATGACCACCGCTGGAAGACCGACATGGGACTCAGCTAAAGGAGGGCGAGGTCAGTGGGAGGGAGATTTGAGTGCAATGTCAAAGCAGTACTCTGTCCGAGACCTCCCCGCTCATACCAAGCTGAAAGTTCGTCAAGAGGGACAGGGTAGACCAGAAGATCTGCAAGGCAAGGACTTCAAAAGATCCTTGGAAGAAAAGGAGAAACGTTTAGCTTTGGAAAAATCAGGAAAAGGTAGGTTTTGCTTTTCGTCTAAATAGTTTTATTGTTGCATGGTGTATCCTAAACTTTACATGATTTAAAAGGTACTTGAAGTCGTCTGAGAAATCGTGCTAGAAGGCAGCATGTTATAGTTCTCGGTGTGAGTTTTCATGGTTAAAAAACGGGTGGGTTCGCGAAACTCAATAGCTAGTCTCACTTTGATTCCCAATGTGACTTTGGACTGGTTACTGTTTGGTGTAGTACAGAATGCTCGTACTCCATCATATAAAATGATGACTTAGGGTATGAGTATGAATTCAGTCTTAATTAAGATAACGAGATGAATGACGAAGGTGTATTGTGTGTATGCTAAGAAGTATGATCATTTTATTTAGCTTGGGAATAAATGTGCGTCATTTCATATCACACCGTGCATAACAGGCAGTCTTACGTTTCGACGGATGTTTTTAACGTCGTTACATGTTCATCCCTAACGATTTCTGCACGATGCATTCCGGTCGGCCATCTTGCAGCTGGGTAAACAATGCCTGTTTATAGAGTTACACGAATTATGAAATAATTGTTAAACATTATGAGATTCTCAGTTTTTTGTTCGAATGTCTTCGTCATACTGCTTACAAAAATAACATCTGTTTGCAGGTTTTCGTTGACAGAGATATATGCAGTCATTGAAGAGCTGAGTTGAATTGGTCGGATGGTGCGTACATTTACGCTTAGAATTGAATCACTACATGTTGAAACCTCCTTATAACGGTGATGTCTGACAGCTGTATCCTTCGTGAATATAGCTCAAGGAGACAAGAGGGTTGACTTTTCTTATTGTACCCATAATCTTTTTAGTCCTTTATGTGAGTTTGCTGTCTACCGAGATTATTGGATAACACGTCGCAGGTTGGCATATTGCGTATTTAAACAAGTACTTCACGTTGTTATTTTAACTTTGAGGTTCTAGTGGAATTTTCTAATGTCTCTTTAATTACTTATCCAGACTGATGTTACTCCTATGTCTCGAGTGTCCTTATTACGTTGAACTTACTACTAGATGGTTTACTTATGTGAGTTGTGTTACCGTGACTGTTTAGAGAAAAGGACAGCAATCCATGTCCCACAGCCCCAAATTGAAGCGTCACGCCCACTGGCCCGTGATTCCAACATGAAATTATATCACTCTTTCACAATGTTTATGTGTGCAACCAACCCTCCTGAAAGATGAAATACATAATGGACGTGTTACGAAACCGACTGCCCGATTTCTTTTTAGACAACATTCCTGTTATGGTCTCATCTATTTTATTGTCTGTTTGCAAGATATGCTCGCGTGACAAACGATCCTACCTTCACTTCTTTTATTTATGACTTCAGTGCTGTACGTAGTTTTTTACGCTTCATGTTTAATATTTACAGTCATTAATTATTGAATAATGCTTCTCGAAACAGGCGGTGTGAAGGCCTAAGGCGAGTGATACTGAGAAATTGAACAGCTGGGGGCGTTCCAGATTTCTGGAAATAAGGAGCCATGTTTTCATCCCAGTAACAGTGTGCGATATTGTTGAACCATGATCAGCTATCATGACCTACGAACATTCATCTAGTTTCATATTGGGTTATGCTAAATGTATTGTTACTGTCGTTCCTTCTGTAGTGTTCACGTGATACATGTAGATTTAAGGGATGATGACGCTTTTATGAGGCTAAGAGGACGCTCAGTTGAAGCTTTTTTGAACCAGTGCTACAAATGACTGTGACCAGTCGTCTACTCACTGACGTAGCATACAGCTCTTGTCCGGAAGGAGGCTGCTGTCCTCCGACGTGTAACCTATTAATAACGCACATCAAATTTTACCATACTTATTAATGCACAAACCAGATCGTCTGAAAATCTACTTTATCTAGAGTAAGCTGCATCATGACTTTCTTTTCTCGTTTCACGTGACCAACGACCTCGGTGCTCTCTGAAGTACCGTCACTGGCTTGATATTTTTGAAGCTTTACCTGTTGTAACACAATACGTCTAAGCGAGAGCTCACAAACAAGAAAAATTGTTTGTTCAGTGTGAATGTTTGGCAACTGGGTGATTGGCGAAGAAAAACGATATATAAGCATAAATGAGACAATCAGCAGTGTCACTAATAGTGGCTTAGCATCTTAGATTATCATGGCATCTATTACTCCATCTGAATGCTCAGACCTGGCACGTTGCATGTTATTGACTCAGTACTGCTGTTCACCTGTGTTCGCATTAGTTTCCTTTACACTGAATCAATTGTGTTTACAAATGGGAACCATATCATTCCTTGGTCATCCGACATCCTGAGAACTATCAATGCACAAGCTATATGCCAACAATTTTCGCATTTGCCTGTGCGTCCAGCAAACGGTTTCGTGGTTTATAAATTCGGTTACCATTTTGGTACCACATATTTACGATGGTTTGCATTTCTAGCCAATCCAGTCGAGCCACCGTAAGAAGATGATTTTTTCATCGTTTAGTGACTGATATTAAAAGAGGTTGGATGGGAGAGATGTTTCTACATCAATAAATTAGACAAGTTTTTATGCAAACCTAAACGTATGGAACGAGGTTATACCAACTGTCCGAATATCCTCTGTATACATAGAACATGAAAATAAGACTAGTTACTGTTTGTTAGCCGGATTTTTAACATTCGAAGGTTATAAGAGGAAGAGAATTCGAGTTTTGTTGTTCTAGGATAGAATGAAGGATAGACATTTTCTGTACGAAACTGTCACAGTGACAGCTAATATGGATGACTTGATGCACATTAACGTATGGAGCGAGTAAAAGAAATGTGGAGAGGAATATATCTAACGAGTAGAAAAGGGGCACTTTCCATAATAATTGTGGTAATGAAAGGGGAGACCGGTAGCCTTTGCGTTGCAGGCTGAAAAATGAAGGTTATGGATGCCTCGTTAATAAAACAACGTACAACTTTGTCTTGAGCCCCGTCCAAAGGAGTGTATGTTTGGAATCCCCTACCCTAGAAAAACAAACAGTATTCTAGAGTAAGACGAATTCAAGGTATATATGGATCAAAAGTAATCGGGAGGGGGTAAAAAACTTGCTTGCTCCAAAAATAAAACCCACTTTTTGTGGCGCGCAAGTAACCAACAATTTGATATGGGTTGCTGGAAAACGAAACCCCCAGGAGAGTTGCATCTGTGGAATTCGGGACAAAATTGGGAGTAGTATAAGCCCAGAGATAGGCAAATATAGACTGATCTGAAATTATTGAGGACAACGGTGTCCGATGAACCCCAATTTAAAGTCTCTTTTATGGCCGTGTTCTTAGCGATACTGGTCGATGCACGAGTTGATATGTGGAGTGCTGGTTCGAATGCATATCGGAACAGTTGCATGTCACATCATTTGCGAAGATAGGAATATGGAAAAGTGTCACTACTAATTGACAAAAACTAAGTCGAGGGAGAATCAATTTCCGAGGGATACCGGCATTTGTTTTTTCGCCAAGATGACGCAGCATCATTCATGCGAACTACAACGGAATGGCTACTTTAGAAAGGGCGAATCCAGCCACTTCGAGTCAATTCCCCATGTGAGTGACATCATTCCAAACTCAGTCGAAGTTTCTGGATATGCTGAGAGAAGGACACTAGGTTTCTCCAAAGGAGTTCACGGCAGATAATCAAACGTGAAAAACGTAATTTAGGAGATTGCCCATAAGTCGTTGACGTCGAAAGCCATAATGATGGTCGTTTGGTATTTCGCTATTCTCTGTGTGATATCGCACATGCTTGGTGACTAAGGAGATATACGGCCAGTACTAATCCATTTGCACCATTCCCTATACGCTTGAAGATTAGTATGGTCATGTCTAACCTGTGACTCCACGGATGTTTGATTACTACCTGGAATAAACCGTCCAGCTCCAGTCTCTTTCTGACTCCTGGACTGGAGATTATGTGCGGGAATATCTGTTATAATCATCCCTCTTGATTATAGGCTTGATACTACTTCCTCATCTATCCTCTGACAGTGGACATTTTTGAATTCGCACATCCGCTATTTTTATTATGGTTTTATCGCCCGTTATTATCTCTGGGGTGGACGTTTGCACGACATTTCACTATCTTAATGTAAATGCATTGGTTTCCTGTTTCCCCTATCGTAACTTCTCTGTACAGCTCCAGCTGCTCTCACTGCGTCTGTTCCTGGTGAAAAGCGTCCTGGTGCAGTTTCTGCAGAATCCCAAGCCAACAGCACTACCGGAGCTGCTGCTAAGCGACTCAAATCAGACGCTATTACTACCGTATCCACTGCCAATTTAGATGCAGACGATCCATGGGATGAAGACTATGAAGAAGATCAGGATGAGACTGAACCAACTGTCCGCAATTCACATAATGATCCCAGTGGGGCTGATGCTAGTGCTGAGGATAATCATGAAGATGAGGAAGAGGACGATGAAGATGAAGAACTTTTACTTGCTGAGTTGGCTAAAATAAAGCGAGAACGGGCCGAGGAGGCGGTTCGATTATCTGTCGAACGCAAGGCAGCCGAAGAAACCATTCGCATGGAGAATATCTTGAGAGGAAACCCTCTGCTCAACCCATCGGGCCCTTCAGGTACTACATTCGTTTGCCGATTTTACCGATTATCTCGTCCACAGTTGAGTGAATACCATTCGAATGGCTCAGTAGCCAACCGGGTTTACGGTTGATTTCATTTTGGGTCGTTTGTACAATTTTGTTTCTTGCACAAGATATGACCACCTTATGGTAATGTTCTCAGATTGAGTTAACCGGTTTAATTTTACAATTTGACTCATTCGTAAATTGGACGTTCTTGAATCAGTTCTTGCGGTGGTCATCTTGATCAAGACGACAAAGAGGCAAATGATACGAGATGTTAATATTTCGTTTACTCTCGTCGGTGTCATACATGAAACCATTGATTATATATAACAAATGCGTGATTTGGTATCACTTCACTACTTTGTGCAATCTTGAGTTATGTTTCATTCGAATGGCAACAAGCCCAGTAACCTCTTACAGTCATTCAAAGCTTTAAAAATGACCAGTCTTTCCACTTGCTTTCGTGGCTAAAACCTTACAGAATTCGTCAGTCATTCGCCACTTGTTAAGAATGACACTTGTATGTTTCCTCTCAACGTTCAGTATGACAGACTAGTTCTGTGGCGCTCGCACCTGTTTCTGATTTCGCTGTATATTTATGGATTTGGTTGTCTGTGAATTGAGTGCATTTACTGACGCGGGGCAGTGAAAGCCGTAAGGAAGCGTCTTGCTGATGACGCCTTATTTTCACCTACGGCTTGGCTGTCTGTCTGTAAGATATAGGCACCTTGATGTTGAATGTTTGAATATAGACGTAGCTATACTTTTTTCAGTAGTTAGGTCCCTTTCCGTCCTTTTTCTTCTTCTTTCGTTCTATACTGGGTTCGCTTTTCTTAATTTGTGGTTGTGTGACAGTTAAACATCGGTATGAACCATTGATGTATTGCTATCTGTGATGATGATGAACAGGACTGATCTAATGTGTAGTTCCACACTTTATTTCTACGTTTCTGAAAGGCATCCACTTTCTTCTGTTTCAACTTTTTATTGCAGAATTTAAGGTCAAACGCCGTTGGGATGATGACGTAGTGTTCAAAAATTGTGCCCGAGGTGAAGTGGATCATTCCAAGAGGGGTTTTGTCAACGATACTTTGCGATCAGAATTTCATAAGAAGTTCATGAAAAAATACATTCAGTGACCCTGACCACACCATGCAATGTTCTGTACATAGTTGTTTAACATGCTTCTCATCCTTCGACCTTTTGTTCGTTTTGGAACAGTCGACTGGTATCTGTCGAAGTTTTGTAAAGCGACATGTGTCGCAGGTCTCCGGATGCGCCCGGTTATTCGCACTCATTATCGATGTGCTTCGTATTGGTTCTTAACATTTCACCTCCGCTCTTCACGCCTCTCGTTACATCCCATTTCTTTTTGAAGTCAGCCGTGTTGATAGATTCTTGATTGCGTGTATGTAGTAACCAGGAGGTTTGCACACTGTAAAATCAGCTTTATCATTGCTTATCCAAGCAGGTTTTGATGATCAGTGAGCGTTTTGTGATAACTACTTAGTTGATCGATTGTTATAATGTGGGCAGTTAAACAAACTCTCATTGTTATTGATGTTACTTATAACTTCCAACTTGGTTGACAAGGGTAGTGGTCTTGTGGTTACATGCGTAATTCAGACCTGATGCATACCTCTTGCGCACGCGTCTTTACTGTCCCGTTGCCGGTTGTCATACCCAGGATTTCTTATGATCATTCATACCAGTAGGGTTAAATTCTATCTGGTGACTTTTACCCTCGTGTTAATGTTTAGAGTCTACTGCTCATACCCAGGATTTCTTATGATCATTCATACCAGTAGGGTTAAATTCTATCTGGTGACTTTTACCCTCGTGTTAATGTTTAGAGTCTACTGCTCATACCCAGGATTTCTTATGATCATTCATACCAGTAGGGTTAAATTCTATCTGGTGACTTTTACCCTCGTGTTAATGTTTAGAGTCTACTGCTCATACCCAGGATTTCTTATGATCATTCATACCAGTAGGGTTAAATTCTATCTGGTGACTTTTACCCTCGTGTTAATGTTTAGAGTCTACTGCTCATTTCTCTCTGTTGTTTTAAATTATTAAAAAGATACGCTGGTTCGTCCTCGATATAATAATGCGTTTGACAAAGATCGGATTCTCCTCTTGGTAGTAATTAACACGGAAAATTTCGGTCCCGAAAATACCGCGACTCTCCGTGTAATTTGCTCCCAAGACAGATCAAAACACACGTGCAAAAAACAGCTTTGTTCCGCTCCAAAAACCTATGCAACAATGAGAAAATTACAAGGTATTTATATGGTGCATAGTGACATAAAAACATTCTCGAATCAGAAACTAGAAACACAGTTACCGAAAAAGATAGTTAGAGTCACTAAGCCATCAATGAGCATAGCGGAATAAAGGTCGGACAGGTAGAAAGTAGCCAAGATTACCTCTCGACCGTTCTGAATAGCTCTACTCCTTCTGATTGGATTAACCGTTCCTCTCGGGGACGAAGGCGGTTTTGGACGGGGGGAAAACTGGACGCGCTAACAGCTATTTTTTAAGAAGCAATTATTTCTGACCCTGTAAGTAGCCGGAGGTCTACACGCTGTTGATACATAAAATGCACTTTATGGGAGCATCCTTAAATTAGATACAAGTGGTTGTTCACCGCATATTAGTCTGGCGCATTTTCGATGAGCGTAGTACAACAGACAGCTTCGTTTGTGAGTGGTGCATTGCGTACATTCGGGAACTAAAGGGCAGGTCTCAACGCCAGGAAGACGAGGGACTAGAAACGATTATTGGAACAGTTTATATTCAGTACAGGGGACGTGCCACCAAGGCGAATGACACTGTATTGCTGCCCAGTGTGTGTGGACACACGTCAGCCATGCAAATAAGTGGACACGTTCGTTGTCCTATGTTTTAAGGTAACCTGTACAGGATTTCATGCAATAAACAATTTCCCAGGCCAAGCATCTTTTGCGGTCATATCAGCGAGGATTGGTGGTTTTCTATGCTTTGAAACAAAGACAGCTTACGACAGTAGATTTTTGATATGACAACCGATGGCTCGAACCAGATAACCAAGATGGTCTACGGCGACCGTGCCAGTGTTACTGTACAAACTCTCGGACAACAAAATTTATTATCCTCCACCGGCTTACAGAAAAGCGTAATACTAGACTTTCTTACAGCCACCGGACCTGTGTTGTGATGTATGTCATCAATATTTCCACCATTTCTTGCGGCAAGCCCCAAATTTTGTTTAGTTTTAGAAGTTGGTAGTGAATACTTTTTCGTTAATTTTTTGATTCTCCGTATGCAAAAAGCAAACAAGAATCACCAGAGAAGTTTCTTTATCTCAAGGAAACCGACAGTGTTAGATGACTGATCGAAATATACTTCATTATCCGTCCGACTGTGCTCCTCTGAGTTGATGATATATCTTTGATTCTTTTGAATAGTACCGACGCAAGTAGTATTATTTACCATCAATTCTTCCACAAGGTTGTTATACGGAAACCAGCCATCACATCTCATCTATTGTTAATAATAGGCTTCATCAGGTTCATTATGTTTGCTTCACCTAACGGTGGTGGTTCATTACTATTAGACCCAGCGGTTGTCACGACATCACTGTAGGTCGAGCCATAATAGTACTAACGTACGCTAGATTATGCCACCTCAAGTATATTAATTCCAACTATACACAGATTTTGCTGTATTATAGTGGCAGACTTAGACTCGGCCGTGAAATCCTGGGCACTCACATTAGATTAATGGTGAAGTGGTTGATACAGTTGCCTCATGAAATCATGGCCAAAGTTCTAGTCCCGGCATTGGCAAGCATATGCACTACTGACGAGCTCTGATGAGAGCGAAACTCAAGTTTAGTGCTTCTTTTCGAAAGGAGCCGACTAGAAAGTGTGTGGGAATGCGACAGCTGCGATCAATTGTGTGTGATGTTCAACTTGAACTTTTCGGATACAGTTAATGCCTGACTTCTTTACAGGTGATGTTTCGATGCTTGTCACTACTGCGTTCATGTGATAATTATCAGTAGTTTGTGGCCATTCTATTAAAGGCTGCGTTCACCTGGTCTGTGGAGAGTTTGCGCTTTCGGTAGTCACACTTAACATGTAGGATCAGGTTTTAAATCGTCTGTCTTTTGCTATATTCACTGGTTATTAAATGATGCGGCCAACTGACTGAAACATGAGTTTCTAACTTATATTTTCTGCCCGAGTTTTTAATCGTGTCAGGATTTGACGGGAAATGGTCCACAATTTGACGTGTGCAGTCCACCTGAATTAGTCGCTTGCTGTGCGCGATGGCAACAGTGATAATATTGTTTTATCTTGCATTACTTGCTAATTGTAAGTAGCACAACTATATTAGAGTTTTACATGCTTGATTAACTGTTGGCCGACCCACAACACGCGACTGGTGTTTAGGTGATTTTCGCCCTCACACAGTGCCCAACATCACATAGACCTTATTGCATGGAACAGTCTTTTTTGCGCCAGCTTTTTCGGGCAACTGATAGTGTAAGTTGTTAGCTTGGTTACCACAATCTTAATCTGGCTCATTTCGTATAATCGAGCTTCATTCTTGTTCGAGTTCATCGGTACAATATATGTCCTCCTCTTGACCATACTTTGAGCCCCAGTCCACTACTTTGCCAATGACTTCAGGGAGAATTACTGAATAGCCGCCTCTAAACCTTCAGGTGTAAAGAAACACATGGGACCCAGCTTCGCAAAGAGTGTTAAAATCTCCGATCTCCTAGCTAGATATTATTCAGGAGGATATCTGTGCACGATTGTCGGCCATAGGTGCCCATCATACTTGCTGGAACATTGAAATAGCGGGCTGTCGCTGTACTGCGAACAGATAGATCAAGAAGAAGGTCATGCCATCTGTATACCAATTATATGAAATAAGAAGACACCGCTGAAAGCAACTATCGACATTTACCACCGTTAGGTTAGGCCAAATCTAGTTCGCCACAGCCTTCCTATCCGGAAGCTGTATATTTTGCCTGTAACCATTATCTTTTTTGTCAAATGTGAGGGTCTACTGTTTTCATCCGGTGAATTGAACCGGAGGTACATTCAGTAATAGACGGTTTACTGTAACGTTTCATATATATATATATAAATTCAAGAGAGACAAAGTAGGGTTATAGTCAAAACGGTCATTTAAGGGAGGTAAGCCTCCTTCTCTCTGCAGGAGCAACGAAGCGTCATATACTGCACCCTACTTTAAATCGGATATACATCTGCAATCCCTTGTCTTCATTAGCTATCAGTTTCCTTGATTTCAGTGTGCCAGTATTCGACATTTATGCTTGACTGCCGTCGAACCATGGATAGAAGAAGAAAACCTAGTGTAGTAGTAAACAAAAATGGAAACGCGGCATTTATCTCCTAAGATCTCTATGATTGAAGTCAAACAGACAACCGGGGCTGCATGTGAGAGTAATGTGGCATCAGTGAAACAGCCTCCTTACGGCTTTTACTATCCGTTTAATTGTCAGTATTTCGCATACATTCAGCCAAACAATGGCAACACTCATTCACTGAACCTGATTAGTCGCCATTACTCCTGATATTTCCGGTCAGAATCTAGGCTAGTCACAAGTGTCCGGGAGTTGAACAACATCATACTAGTTGCTTTCATTCGACTGGCTATTCTAACCTTATGTGTATGAGCCGGGACCCCTACATAGAGTGTACAGAAGGAAAAACGACCGGTTGGCGTTCTGATACACGGGTGAGTCAACTTGGTGATTACTCACAGTCAGAATCCCGTCTTATTCTGCTTGAAACATAACGGCGACCTATCACTTCAGTTTCCCATCCGAACAGGTTAGTTATCATGAAGCGACACTAAAACGAGGGTTTACACCGTTCGCCGTAGTTATGAGAGCGCTTGATTGATCCGGATAGCCGGACGTGTCGTGAGCTGCAATTAAAAATGCCGTGGTCGAAGAATGTTGATCGATGTTTGCCAAACATATATCTTTGTGTATAAACGCTGTAATCGAAATGGCTACATGCTAATTAAAACTTGAACGACCTGATTACCGATGGCACGTCTAACAGCAGTCATTAATACAAGCTTGAAGGTCGGAGCTTCCCTCCCGCTGCGATCAAACAAAAGAACTCGAATCCGGTGCATCCTTTCGGCGTTCACACTTTTCTTCACTGTTAATGCATTCCTAAGCGAGTAAGCTATTAAAGTCCCGTCGAAGCGCATGTGGACACGTGGTCGTCGAACCTAACAGCACGTATACTCAATGACGAACTACATGATTATATCGTCTGAGCATGTCGAACAGATCAGGATATTAATTGGTGCCCCAATAGCATATATCCTCCGGCTACTCTACAGGTGGTGACTAAAAATGACGTAACCAATGTGGGCGACGAAGACGAATAGTCAACACTTGATTATGCGATCGAACAGCCCCAGTTATCAAGATCACATGAAGAGTTGATTAACTTACTGTAATTGGTTCTGACAATCTCTGCTTAGTGGATGAGATCTAAAGTTCGTCAGGTCTAAACAGTAAAATTGGATAGACACTGACAAAATGGATCACCCGAATAAGCTTTTGTGCAAAGCATCGCTTCGAGGCTGACAGCACTGCTGGTGTTAGTTTGGACCGTTAAGTTCTGGAGAAAGCCTATTTATTCGTACACTTAGGAAGTTATTTCACGAATGACGGAAATTTGACGGGTGTAATAGGAGCCTTTAGTTTTAGCGCTACGTTAGTCTTCAATAGCTGGGTCATCTTCGCCCTCACAATGATCACTTACTCAAATGCATAAGTCTCACCGATGATAAAACAGCTAGAACAGTCTTACCCCTTCGTTGCGGAAGGCAGCTTCCAAAAGTCGACGATGTGAACATATCGAGATATAAAAAATGCTGTGTAACAAACAAGCTCGTTTTCAGTTATTCATCATCAGGCTAAATGCATTACACATCACGAATTTTTACAGGGGAATCATTATGAGAGATAAACGGGGAACGGGCGTTTAATCAGGTCAGTCAATTCTCGTTAGAGACCGAAACAAATAATCATTTAGGTTTTTTGGGTGTGCGTTTGCGTCGCCGCGCGGATGGCTCAATTCAACGCGCGATATACAGAATGGTCAATACATTCATTTCAATACTTATGTACCACTCGCTCTGAAAAGAAATCTGATTTACTGTTTGACGGACGGGGCTGTAAGAATATGCACGGATGATACTATAGCTGAGAAATTGACTCTCATACGTACAGTATTCATGCAAAATGACTACCCGGAAAGGTTCTTAAACAGAGCTATGCAACAACACAATGAAAGGGACCAGCTGTATCAAGCGCAAAAGAAAACTGTACATATGGGATTACCCTTCAAAGGTGACACGCCAGCTGAAACTATCAGACGTAGACTCACAAGGGCAGTTAGTGCAACATTTTACACTGCTAAATTACGAGTCCACTTCACATCCAATCCGGTTTTGTGCCCACGCCTAAGAGATAAAGTGACTGTTTCTGCAACCTCATTTCGTGTATACTCATTCACTTGTTCCTGTGAAATCAGTTATGTTGGCCGCACGACCAGACGCTTATCTGAACGGGTCCGGGAACACCACCCAGCTTGGCTCAACAGTGGAATAACGAAATCTGTCAACAGTGCCATACTATCGCACCTGGTGGATTCGAATCACTCTGTCAATGTGACGGACGCATTTCGCCCAATCTACCGAGTTAAAGCCACTCATTCGAGGGTAGGGAGGAGTAGGCTTCTGTCGACCTCTGAAGCTATTGGAATTCGTCTGTGCAACCCACTCCTGTGCGCCCAGAAACGTTTTGTTCAGGCGTTGAATGTGCAATGGCCAACCCCACACCCTGTTAGCCTGTCAAGACCCACGGTTCAAGTGGGTACTTGATTGCAGCGTGACATTGAACTGACTGACCTGATTAAACACCCGTTTACCCGTTTTAATGATTCCCCTGTAAAATTCGTGATATAAATGTGATGTATTTAGCCTGATGATGAATAACTAAAAACGAGCTTGTTCGCTTCATACTATTTTTCATGACTACACTGGGAGTTTTCGTGCGATATCGAGATATCTGAGCATGGATGCTGGCGTTCAATCGCATGCGTTGGATGGCACTAGCGGATTAGGAATGCGGAAATTTGGGCATGCTTTTGGGGAATTGATGATCAAACAACTTTAGGTGCCCAATCCTTAAATTGTACAAATTTAGACGGTCATTGAGTTTTTAGAGTACTAAGTCATGATCATGTACTTTTTTGCTGAATCCCAGGTTCTTGGCGTATAGCAATTAAAAACAACCGTTATAGTAAATTAAGACTATTGATCGTACTGGTCTCCCAAGTCTGGACCCATGTGATTCATCTGGTTCCTGGTGAGTGATGGCTAGTCGAATGTAGTGAAGTAATATTGACCTGAGTTGTCTGTGAAACGGAAATGTACAACAACTAACACAGTATCCCCACTTACATCTCGGTTGTTATTCACTCGCAAACCGTAGGCATCCTGCTATAAATAAGATTTATAGGAATTACTTCTTGTCCCCTCCTCTCACATTAGCTCCGAGATAGGTCTTGCCCTTCTCATAGTTGTTCAATAGATATGGATCTGTATCAACCATCGATAATTTCCTCTTGATTATGATTAGTCCTTTCACTCACAGTATTCTTAAACGATCGTATAGAATTCACTTTAAGTGTCATACAAGTTGCGGCGTTTTGTCTTTAGAAAAGCTCGTTACAACTGTTTTTTTTATTGTGACATAACTATCGCATAATATTCATCACTATCTCATATAAGTCAAAGTTATCACGCAAACGATTAATTTTCTTTGAAATGAACCAGAGATGTTCATTATCCATGTAAGCTTCGTTTTAATTCTTACATAGTTAATGAACGTAAATGTCCGATAAGGAAGATTTTGGTTCGTGTGTGTCCACAAGTAGTTATATCTCTTGTTTAGCGTGCTTATTCAGGTTGACCCATAAACTAATGAGCCCATGAGGTGGAGCTATGGTATAACTACGGATTATGCCACCGTAGTATTGACCCAGGGTTCTGATGCATCGTTGGTAATCTTGTGTGCACATGTGTCATGCCATGTTTTAGTATGGAGACCATTATTACAAACACGAAGCTGTGTTTTCGTAATTTTGTGTGTATACGGTCCAATGTGTTATTAAAATATCTCCGCGAATTATAATGGTTTACTTCTCGGAAAATTACGAAATAGATTCTGGATTTACATCCAATCAACATCATATTTACATTTCTTTTGTTGACCTGTTCATTGTCATCTTCTGCTTGCAAATCATACTTGTCAGTAAACTGGACTTAGAATCATGAAAGGTGATGTTGATTGTGTAAATCGCCTAAGGGAGTGGTTCGAGACCCTCGGTGCGATGATGTATGGACAACAATTGTCATTTTGGTCTAATAAACTTATTCAGGCAATCTGTTAAACCACCTGGGGCGATTTAGGATAATCCACTCAATAACGCTTAATCGACAAGTTCAATAATCCTGATTCAGACGATCAGGAAAATAGGACTATCTTCTGTTAGAAAAGACGATCAAAATGATTGGAATGTATACGGTACTGTTTGATAAGATTACAATAGAAGTGCTCTCTCACCGTGAGTGTGAATTAACCAGGTATACAATGTATCCGATAAAGAAAGCATTCAAATTGACGGGACCAAAAACGAGTTTGCAAATGGTCAACGGGGAAATGAGATCATTAAAAAAGTCGGGTGTAAATGAAAGTGACAGTGTGTCAAACAAGAAAGTTTACGTAGTTAAGCAACGATATTTATAAATAAATAAAACAGACGTTTTATACATGCCTTCGTGCCACAACATCCATCATGATTGTTCACTACACACAGCAGAGTAAAATGAAGGCAAATTTGGGATCGATTTTCTTTATACAAATCAAATAGGCTTCAGCGAATTCAACGTTACACATCATACCAAACATGAGACAACGGTCGTATCAAACGAACTCTAGCATAAGCCACATTTCTTAGTAAATGCTTAAACTATGCTGTTTAGAAGATCGATCTTAAATAACGTGAAAGAAGATTTGACTCTCACTTAAGTAGATCTGAGGCGGTCCTTTGGAAGAGTAGTGAGACTTAGAACCTTCATTCAGCTTGAGAAGCTAGCGGTATTAGGTCATTTTGCAACAAATTACGGACCTAGTCCTGTATACACCAAATCAATCACCCGTAGTCTGCTTCCAGGTAAACAAAGTATGTGCTTAAGGAGGCCTTCATTGCAAATGAAGGAAGGAATGACTGGCTACCCTGTAGTTAGATTCTGCCTAGCTGTCCAACTCCATTATCACGGCTGAATCGTTTGAGTGTCTCATAGGTTACTCGATCAGCAGATACAGGACAGACAGTCCATGATGCAAGTATCCTGACTATTCCTCCAGCCAACTGTCAAATGCCACCGAACGTATACGCCTGTCGAAACATTTTCAATACTCCATCTTTCCAGTCAATTCGCATGAAAGCGCTAAACGCTGTAGTTACGACGGCTTTGACAAACCTCAGGAAACTTGAATTGGAATGACGTAACTGTGACATAGGGAGAATTGGAAGATGTCTGACCTCTAGAGTGAAGGAACACTTACCTAAATGAGTGCGAAGTTTCGTGTTACCCGGAGAACGGCAATGTTGCTGAAACACGTAAACAGCCAGCTTCATCAATCTGTGGGCCCGTCCTGACCACTGGTCATGCTATCGATCCAGCTTATACATTGGAAATCCTGTTGTTTCATTCCAATTCAAGTTCCCTGAGGTTTGCTAAAGCCGTCGCAATCAATCGTCTCAAGCCAGCTCTCTATGTTCAGAAACAACCGTTCGTGAATCTGACCGATCCCTGGATTTAGTGACCTATCTTAACCCACTTGTTGATTACCAACCCTCTGGATTGTTTGCTCTAAAAAATAACCGACTCATATTGTTGTAAATTTGGTACTGACTAGTCAATACGAAATGCTTACATCTACCAGTCTTCGTGTTCTAATTGTTTTCTTTATTTGTTTGACTCACCTTTTGTAGGCTAGATTTTACTAACTATGGATATATATAATTGTTGATTTTACTGTGCAGTGTCATGAATCGAACAACAGTGAGTACTCGAATCTATGCGTAAGAATTGCCTCTGCTTGATTTTATTCACCATCCACAATTTATTGATATTGCCGTGTGAGTCACTAACACTTTACACCAAAATTGAACTCATTTGTAATGCATCCTAGTTTGACTTGCATGACAACTTGACAGCTATTGATCATACAGTGAGAGAAACTGGAAACCAAAATCCGATGTATAAACATTCGTAGGTATTTTCATTCAGCCCCTCAGTTAAGCTCTACAATCTTGCTCTTCTTACCGGAAAGTGTGGTGTTCAGCTAATTATGGGCACCCAAGAAAAATCAAGGAGATGCAGTAACAAAGTAGTGGTAACGCAACCAGTACCGTTGAACTATAACTTGCCTTCACCCCGTTTAGACGGATAGGCACAGTTAACCTTGGATTGCTAGCTTGCACTGAACACGGACTCAAGGGCTCGAAACTGACAAGTCCAAACAAAGACGAAGCCGGTCATTGAATGTCGGTTTCAAAATGAGCAGTAAGAACCACTGTAAACAATACCGGTTCACTTAGCTTAGCAAATGAATCCGATCAACAAGGGCCTAACTTATTTGAACCGACATGATCACCCGAACCGATCCTCACTATACATTGATAAATAACTTCAACTTCCAGCTGGAATGTCTGAGGCTGTCTGTTGGTGCATAAATGTTCTTTCTTGACTGTTTCGTTTGGATCCATATGGCAATTCTCAGAATTTTCTTGATCACTCAAATCTTGTGCAAAACACCACTCGACGGATGCGGTACTAATCAGAATCTAGAAGGTATTTGTGAGAATGATTTGTTTTCTTGTATCTTGATTACCACACACGGTTGATCAGGGCCCGGCCATTCAACTTCCACGTGCTTACTGGTCAGGTGCTGTCCAGACCGAATGATTTCATAAGAAACCACCGCAATATCGTCCAAATGCAGAACGATGGGTCACGGTTTGTCAATCATGTAGTGTCGTGAAGGCCTTTCTCGTTTACCCATAGTGACAAAGGAAACTGGACCATTCTCATAACATAATCAAGATTGGTACACATGACACACTCAGGCAGTTTACCTGTCCAAGCAGTATATGAACTGTATTAGTGAATGTGACTTAACCTGTCGACCCTCTCATAGAGACTGTTGCGTATGACCGGGAAATAGTCTTTCACAAGTAGTGACTGAATGTGACGGTTAGAGTTTTCGATTAAAACCCCTAAGGTTCATCCAAAATTTGTCCTAATTAACGGTAGTTGTGTGAACTGAGAACATCATATACATAACCATATATTGCATTCCTCGAATGTTCCTTTAATAATTATATTCTATTATCAGAAGCATATGCAATTAAATCATGACGTCAACTGCGAGGTTCTATGTCAACGTCAGCACGAAAGGAAATTCTCACACGTTGTATTTCAGCTAAACCAAGTCGATACATTTCTTTACGCACACTTGAATAGCGAAAATCCAGCCTTCAATACTGTCCACAATCAATGATAACATGGAGTATAGGAGCCACTATAAATGAAATGAAAGTGGGATAGTATGATTTCAAATTTTATCGTGTGCCAACACCGTAACCAAAGTGGTTCACACTATTATGCACCCATCTTACTGGTGAATTATGCACAAATAAACAAAATCTTTAAGAATCTTGTTGCTTCTGGGCAGGATCACTGAAAAAATAATTTCACTTACTGCAAGTTTTACGAGTACTGTGGCAACGAAACGGCGACCCATAGACTCGAACTCTGGATTGCCAGAAAAACCACTGCAATACGTTGTCCATCAGTTGCCCTCAGGTAATTCAGATAAAACCCAAAAAATCTAAGTTTCCGTTGAATTCAATCCGGCAACAGAATCAACACACCCAACTGTGACAAGCGCTCTACCAGCTGAGCTATAAAGCTACACTGAAAGCGCGGAAATTTCTCATTTGGATCCAACCAACCACCCAACCCATTGTGTCATATAAAGTCAAAGAAGTTTTCTGGAAGACTGACTACCCAGACAAAAATTCTCAGCCACTTCAGGCTAGAATCCACTAACGTCATTAATGAGCACTAAGGATGTATTACTGTATGAGCAGTCAATCTCCTGGGACATTTTATGGATTCCATATGACACCATGTGTGGGTAACTGTGTCAAAATGGTAAATTTTAATACTTCCAGAATGACTTTGTACTTCAGCTTGTAAAACACTTGCCACGTCTGAATATGCTGTTTTTGTCGCTGGTTCGAATCCAGTCGAATCTCAGAATTTTTCTAAGTAGGCTTCTCATAAAATATCTCTTTAAGGACATTTTGACAAAAAGTCGTTTCATAGAGGAGACTGAATAAAGGACTCCATCAAAATAGGAATGGCTAACTTTTAAAGTTTACCGGATGGCATGCACCCTGCAAACATATACGGTTGTATTGGACAGTAGATGGCCACGTCAGCCTAAGAGTGTTGTTGATGGGTTGGGTAGTAGTAAACGATCCGTTTTAATCAAAAATAACGTGTTCAGAAAGCATGGGAATGACGTTCACACCCAAGAGAAACAAGTGAGCATATTCCAATGACACTACTTCACTACATCGGTTATTCTATCACCAATCATGGTAAAGGATGGGAACGAATTTATTACGGATGCCCGATTCTTTGGGAATAGTATAAATTGAAAGATACTTTGAGATCAGTTTCTTGAACAATACATTTATAGGATTTTTGATGGCATATTGGGTGGTAAAATTGCCTACGTCACAGAACATCGGATCTGATTATTTTTGGTTATTCAGAACAAATAAGTAATTCACGAAAAAAATTAAATACTGATTTTATACTTGAGGTTTTTGTAAATACAGTTAATTGTGCAAAATTCAAATCATCTGTTTTGTACAAATAATGGATTATGTTCATCAGATCAACGACGCGCTTACATGCAGAAAAATTCAGGTTGTTTTCTAAGTCTAATGAAGATTACATGATGTATAAACTGTTATTGGTGCAAAATGGTGAATATTTGCCTGTAACTATCACACTGGTCATTGTACGTGTTTTCTGGGTGGAACTTGGAAAATATGAAGTAGACTGGTGTCTATACTTATTTTACTTAGAATTCGAGTCATACATATCATAACAGTAAAAGAAGATCGTTCAGTCTAAACCAGTCAATGAAAAAACGTGTAGCAAAACTACAAAACCAACACATGGACGTGTATTACTAATGAGTAGTGTGGCAGGTTTATGATTTTAGATGAGACCCAATTGTGAAAAGTCAGGGCTTCGGCTGGATTCGAACCACCGACAGAAACACCATGCCTCAACGCGGCAAGCGCTCTACCAGCTGAGCTACGAAGCCACGTCAGGAGCTCGTAAATTTCTCATTTGGACTCGGTTACCCACCCGTCCCACTGTCTCATATGGAATCCACCAAATGATCCAGGGGATCGACTGCCCCGGCAAAATTTCTCGAGCCGAATCCAAATGTGAAATTTTCCAGCTTCTGGTGTGGCTGCGTTGCTCAGCTGGTGAAATGCTTGTCGCGTTTGGGCAGGGTGTTTCTGTCGCTAGTCCGTATACAGCCGAAATCGTTCAGTCTAAACCAGTCAATGAAAAAACGTGTGGCAAAATTACAAAACCAACACATAGACGTGTGTTATTCCCACCAACCAAATGTTTACGATGATGATGCGTTAATCGTAGTCACTCTGGCTGGGTCAGCACGTGACAGAGGCACTTGTCAGCCAAGAAGCCTACAATTCCCTAAACACCGATAGATGGGCGCCGCGTGGATTTACCGGTAATCCGGGGGTAGAACGGTCAGTTATCTTTACTTCCACCGGAAGCTGTCAGAAAAATATATGATTTCAAATTCAGGTACGGGGTGAAGTACAATAACCGTACAAATACAAGTACACGACTCTCCCTGTCAGAAACATCGAAGGAAGACAGAGACGTTTTCCTCACATATAAACACGTCAGACACTATTTGAAACAGATTGAAAACCAGTGGTAATGTGTAAATTTTAACAACGAAGTGAAATTTAATCTGGATTACTCTGTTACGTGGCCGTGTTACTTGCAGGATCCACGGAACGTTAGAAGGATGCCTTACGGCAATAATAAAATATGAAACACTGAGTTCCTCTTAGCCATTTCATCAGAGCAGAAAGAAGACATATTGCGATATGTTAACATTTCATTTACTCCAATCAGTCGCAAACGTAAAACATGCCAGTTATATACATCAAATAGATAAGGACAAACGAGCATTCCAATTGTTATGTAATCACGACCATGACAACCCGACAGGTTGTCTCAACCATTTTTGTGCACATAACTTTGGCTGGTAAGTTCGGATGAGCATCGCTTCGCAAAAAGCCAATAACTTTGGGTCTCGATTGCACAACAGTATCTTGAATGATCTTAATGAGTCAACTTGGTGACCTGTTGTCATGACGTGTTTAGCAATCGATAATGTTGGATTTCGAGCTGTCAGTGCACCAAGTTGAAGCTGGTGCGTCATGTGTTGTTTTAACCACTTCGGGATGTGTTCGGCGACTCGCTGTGATAGTTATCGATCTGTCCTGCAGATGCAAACGTCACTACAACTGTAAGTGAACTGATACACAACATGGGTGACAGAAGAGTTTGGCAAACTACATTATCGATTGAAGAGACTGTTCCTCTGGTGATTTAAAATAAACGCACCTGCGCAACCGCATACGTTCGAGCCAGGGCAGACTTTAATTTGTGCTTTATGTCGCTGGCTAGATGGTAATCTTCGAACGGCAACAATAGGAAAACATCTTTCTTTTGATCCGCCAGTATGAGCTCAGTACTCTTCTTCACCGTATTATGTAGATATGTGTATACATACTTTTGTTAGATAATGTTTTATCACTTGTTCATGCGTTCTCCCTGTTGCCCAAACGTTTCTTTGACACATTGCTGTATTCGTAACCTCCTGCAGTAAAGTTAAGTGTGAATCAATCTGACTAAAGTGGATCGCGTGGAGTTATTAATTGCATGGCGTGTGTTCTAGCTTGCGTTTCAGAGCCCTGTTTAGTACTCGGATTGAACGATGTCTGATCATCAGTGATACAAGTGTGGTTGACCATAATGATTACGTTATAAAATGTATGCGTTCGTTGCTGGTGGTAAACGTGTTAAGTTGACTTATCCGACCCTTATATGGATTAGCTATACTGTTGCTAAACTGTATGTGGTACCAAGTATGCTGTAGGATGACCTAGAAAATACACATTTCAAACCATTTTCGCCCCCTTCTCGCTCTCAATTCCAAAACATGAGTTGCTGTTTCCCATGACCAGTGCTCACAGCAAATCAAATCAAGTGGAATGTGTCCGGAAATTGTGTTACCGGTCTTAACAGACCAAACGGGCTACGATGTAAGTGAGGTTGAACCAAATACAACCATGCGTGAGAAACGCATACACACTTAGACTTGAACTAGACGAAAGTTTTTTGTGTAAACAGCCTCTGCTGAAGTGATGAGATAGTACAAGCATGCTTGACAGGCACAGACACACAATATTCTGACTGAGTCTGATTAAATGTATAGAAAAAGCATATTCACACTGTTTATCAATGTATTCTGTAAACAGTACAGTGAGTCAAGTTAATCTGAAGAGGAGGAGAAGCTGATGGAAAAACATTATTATGAACCTGCACTCGCCACAGTCGTATGTGAGGCAAGCAGAAAATGTTTGTGACAAAGGAGGTAGATGTAACACTCGCAGATTTCGAAGTAATCTTGCAGAGAGACTGTCCTAAAAGCAATCACACTTTGTGGATCAAAAGATGGTTAGCCAGACGGAAGAGGATTATAAAAGTGTTGTATTTGACGATGAGAAATACGCAGTTCTTCTCTGCACATCACGCTTGACAGAACTATGCTCAAAATCCGCACATACTGTAAACGATCAAGGGAAGAACAAAGTTCTGATGTGAAATTCACGGAATACATTTTGGAAATGTTGTATAACAGAAGATTATCATACTAGACTTTATGTGACAAGTTGTTATTCATAGATGTAGTCCCATTCTACTGTAAAACGTTCAGTTGACATCCAAGATTAATAGTCAAGTAAGATTCCGCTTGTTACATATTAAGTACGCTGACAAGTGACAGCATGTTAACATTTCATTTTATTTCATCAGTGAACATTATAAGCTCAGGTGGACTGTTAATAACTGATGGATAGGTCAATCTCTCAAAATCATCCAGACAACTCCACGGCAGGTAACTGATTGGCGTCAGTGATTTCTTAGCCCACATGGTAAGTCGGCTGCTTGATCAACGCAACTCCATCGATCACGAGTTTTACCTGATAATGCGACGAGCGAATTAGTCGCATCAGTATGATGATCTGTTAGCTGAATATATGTAATATTTTGAACAATCGTTGAAGTCATGTTTCTCGGTCTAACCTATGTTCTTCCACTCGTCAGTATTTGATCGGAAATTTATAACAGTAGTCCTTTGTTTGTTCTATCTACGAAGGTGTCGTAGCGATTATGAGTGAACTGATGGATAGAACATTGCTGGCATGTTATCTAATATGACGTAATCGCTTGAATGCAAGTAATCTGCACAGCTGGACAGCCTTATATGTGCGGTTTTGGGTAGGTGACATACTGTTATGTTTGTTAATGGCTAGTTGATCATTGTATAGGGGAAAAACGACACTAAGTACTTAGCCATTGCAATCTTGTTTGGGTGGCCATCCTTTTGAATTCATTGACTAATTATGTGATTCTGAGCGGGAATGTCAACTGCCGGCTTCTAAGCTCCAGGGAAAGCCTCGTAACATTTCAGTTGATAGAATAAATGTATGTGGTTCTTGTTACTGATTTGAACTTCAGATTGGTAACATTTTACTTTCTATGGATTACAGCTATTTGTTTTTCCAATTGATAGTTGTGATTTTACTCTGGAAAACCGCCAGCCAAATAAACCAGTCGGTTTAGATGACGCTTCTTAATATTAATATTGATCATGGTGCAATGTATGGTATTTCAACATTCCCTTTCCCTCGAAGTAGAGTCAGACAAATTTGTTGATGACTGCAAGGCACAGCTGATGCTCGCGGTTGAAGCGTATTTGCCGCGAATGTAGCCGTGGGATTCACCATCAGAGGCTACATTTCAAACAGTTGAATACAGCTGAATAGATGATTCTTTCTGTAGGAGTTGCGTTACAATGGCCCTATTAAAAAAGTGCGCCATACTTATGACGGGGTCCCTGACAATTTCGAACTGAACGCCCTACATACTCGATCACAGCTTCCGCATTCGAATGAGCCTTCCGGTTGGTCCATTTCAAAAGGAGGCAGTAGATTTAAACTATGTTTAGCTGGTTCAAGAACAACGGTAACTTCAACTTAACTGAGAAGTCTTGATCAAGGAGTTATCGATTGGGCTAAAACGAGCGATTCTGTTTATTCTACTTTCAAAATGATCGGCAAGCTGAACACTATTCGCATGACATTGTGGTTGAGCGTTAAGCTATAATCATTCGGACATGTCTGTTGTGATGGTACTGGCGTTGTAGTTAACACGCTGGTCCCATAAGCATGAAGACCTGAATACAAATTCCAGTTCGGACAAGAATATGCCATACTGATGGACTCTAATAAGAGTAAACACGGGTCTAGTGCTTTCTTTCGAAGTGGGCCCGCCGTAGGTCTTATCCGAATGGAATGGCTGCGATCTAATGTTGGTGGTATTCAACTTGAAATTATCTAAATCCCTGAACTTCCAGCAATTAAAAGTGTTTGACGAAGGTAAGTGGATAACATGCTGAAATAATGGGGTCTGTGAATCTCCTGCTTTATCAGTAATATACATTATGCACATCGATATGTGCAATTTCAGTTTTTAGATATGCACGGCTTCAATAAATGAATGACATTTAACTCAAAGAAATTGCGACACAGGGTAATATTAGTCGTAATAAAATTCACGGATGATTAAGTGTACTGCCGCAGTCGAAGTCAATTAAAAGACAGTTGACGTTTCAGTTTCACGATTATTTTAGCAATCAGAAAACAGAGTATGTAGAGGTAGAGTTATGGAAGGGTTAACAAAAAATGTGACGTTGTATATAACTCTGTGCTTACTGGTGAGTAGTCGGGGATTTGGTTTATTTCAAGTTGAACATCACCCACAACTGATCGCAGCTGTCGCATCCCCATAGACTTTCCAGTCGGCCCCTTTCGAAGAGAAGCACTAGACTCGAGTTTCGCTCTCATTAGAGCTCGTCAGTAGTGCATATCCTCGCCACTACCGGGACTAGAACCCCGGTCACGCTTTCATGAGGCAACCGTGTTTTACCACTGCACTATTGGCCTCACATTAGGCGCGACCGAATTATCATATGTAAACACAACCACTTTCGCTTGTGAGTAATGATCAGGTTGCCCGATCGCCTCGAGAGGAGACACAGTTACTGTCAGTTAACTCCAATCGATGACCCCTCGGCTAGGACTTCTCCCCAAGTTGAAATCATTGACTTGTTGAGCGGTATTTGATTATTGATGAGTGCTTCTTTTCGAAGGGGGCCGACTGGAAAGTCTGTGGGAATGCGACAGCTGCGATCAACTGTGGGTGATGTTCAATCTATATGAAAATCTATGCTTGCATGAGGATGTGTTTGTAATTGTAGAAATACATTTAACAGGATACAAGTTACATGTGTCGGATGGAATTTTTGTTACAAACTTTTCGTATGTTTAAAATGTAGAGGAAACAATTAGATCACTGAAGTGGCTGCAAAAATTTCCATAACCACCTGAAAGATAACTGAGCGTTCTAATAAAGTACACCAATATTAGACGGCTAGCTGGAACAAGCAGCAACTGCTGAAAAGTATATTCAGATGAATTAAATGATGACAAATGGCATTGGAGTTCAAACACTGGTCATTAAAAAGTAAAATTTTGACATTGATTTAAACACTTCTAACATGAAGTTAACATGTCATATCATTACTCAAACTTAGTGAAAGAAGTATAGGTAAAGATCGAGAGCTTATATGAATGATCGGTTATGAATAAACACATTCAAATACTGGTTACTGTTCACAAGTGATACATTCGGACACGTTAAGAGAAGGACGGCAAGATTGTGAATATGTCTATAGTTCGGACGAACAACTTAGAGGTGAGCGTTTGAGATTTGGCACCGTAGCACACACTGTCGATTAAAAAGTGTGATAATAAATTAGCATGTATACCATAAGGTTAATAACAATAAAACTGGAAAAAATATCCCAGCCTCGAGAATACACGAGTAAAGAAGCGATGATTTAGCTTATCTGTTACATTGAGCAAATTGACTACGATTTACCCTGTTGCCAAGTTAGAAGTCAATCGCTGTGGATTGAATGCCAGAGTCGATAAGGAAATAATGTAATCCACTAATTAAATGCTGCCAAGTGCAACGTTATGGTTTACTTCTTCTGATCTTTTCAAATATATTCCAGTTGACCCAGTTACAAGCTCTTACTAATTTACGTAGGTCCATCACAATTCTTCCGTTGTTATAAACTTGGCTTGAGTTATGTGAAAGACATGACCATAAGTTCACTACGAAAAACAGCCATTAGGTCTTACTGATGTACACTATTAACACTGGTCCCCAACAAAGATCACGTATCGTACAGGAGCCGGCTTCCCTTGTCCAAAAATCTCAACACAGGAGAACGGTAAATCGATACTGAAAAATACACACCTCTATACAGTGATTTTCTGGAAACGTTGACTGATGTTAAATTATATTTTAAAGGTTAAGATTATGTATGAGCCCTGTCTATGCATTAAATGCTCACCATTCGGCGAAACTGCTTTGATGGGGCCTTTACCAAAACTATCATTTCGTTCTTGTCCTTCCTCACTTCATTCGGACCAGCGTAGTTCAACCGTATGCTGTCTGCTGGACCATCGTAAACGCTACTCGTATGCTACTAGTCTCACACAACAGACCACCATTTGTGGATCGTGGTCAGTTCTTCAGGGCAGCAAACGTGCTGAAGTAACTCAAGGTTATGAAATTGTGTAGTTTCCTGAGGTTATTCCACGCCGGATACCGGTTGGAAGCAAACTCATACGCTAGAAAAACTGTCAGACATTTTGCACAACCAAGTGTCGAAATAATTATGTTGATTTTGACTGTTAATAAATAGGCGTTAGCGTGAACTTTCGAGAAGTGACGGGTTGACATAGCCAGTTCTCTTCAGAAGCTTGAATAAAACTGATAGAACATGAAAAATAGTGTACACATATTGGCTCACGAGTGTCAAGTCTGCAATAACATGAACCGATTTTCAATACCGAACAATTCAAGAACAAATAGTCAAATCAGGTCCGCGCTGTGGGTTTAGAACAATTGTTTGCGAAACTGATCCTGGTCTGTTAAATGTAAAAAACGGTTCGCATTATTGTCAGCTGAGTACTGATGTGTCAATACAGAGTTCGTGCATCCACTACTCCTCATGATTTAACCGTCTTGTTCACAGTCGTGATAAATCGAGTCTGTTTTTTCGTCGTACACGCGAAACATAAACAGAGTGATATGACAAGTTATATGAGACATAAGACATTGCATTACTACGTTATACCATACAGTTTACTATCTCTGTCTGACCGTTTAACATTTATGAGTGCAACTGAAGGGATGACGGTGACCTGGACTGCTGTTTCGCACTACACTAAGAACCAGAAACCTACCGATCTGATAATTTTCTATCAGATACTGAAATGTGTATTATTCACCTTGTGGGCTATTGTCCAAAAATTCGACACAACCTGAAAAAGTTTATTTGCTCTAGTGAATAAGTTTGGATGTTAAAAATCACTATCGCAAAGCTGGTAAGATGAACCACATTGCATTAAATTCAGATCCAACTGTCCAGTGTCATTCATGACTGCTTACCCTGTCCAACAAAATTTTGATATGACGTGTATGCTTGAATCTGCGTTAGTTGACCACATCTTTACAGAAGCGAACTCGCTTATTGGTATCCATAGCTCAGATAATCCCTGTTGAATACTCGTCAGTATATAGCCTATCGGTTATCACACAACCAACAGTTGTATGTTGTGAACAGTGAAGCTAAGACTTTAAGAATTATGGCCTTCGTGGTTAACTCGAAGTTCGTCGTTGCCGAGCTTAAGTTAACAAACTAGTCACGATTAGGGCTCAGTTGCAATTCTCACATTGGATATCTGATTAAAAAGGTAGAAAATCGTCATTGCAGCGTGAACTACAATAACCCAAGCGACATTTGTGTCCAAATGAGCTATGCAATTGGAAGTGGGGTGATCTGCCTGTGACTAGAGCACATCAACAAGATGTCAATCCTACGAGTCACTCGCAATTGGGCTAGTTTTGGTGTGATGGCACCGGAGCCTATTTGGGGTCGTCATTTGCGAACATCCGGGCCGTAGGTGGAAGGTTGTAAACACAGCTGATCACAGTAGACAGAAATGCCCATAGGGACCCATTCCGCGTAGGCTAAAACTCGTACTGTACGGATCGAATTATGAACGCATTGGTTATGTATATATATATATATATATATATACCTAGTAGGCAAAATACCAATCACGATCCGGTCCGCATCGACCAAACCTCGCAGTGAACTGTTAAACAGAAGGATGTTAATCAATACTGATGGTTGGTTCCGACGTAAAACCAGATTTTGATGGATCGTCTAGGTGGACAGCTATTTTGTATATTGGCAAGTGCTTCACAGTGCATACATGATTTCACCTCCCCAAGTTTTAGTTACCCTATCTAATAACATGAAAATCATAAGGCAACACATTAATATCCGTATCTGTCCAAAATGTATACTATCCTGGTATAATTCAGCAACATGGTTCACCAGTTTTATAATAGGCTGTGGCAGAACGAGACACTTCACACTTTTAGGAAGAGTTTTGATAAAATGCGCTTGACAGTTTTTTTGTGGATTTCTTTAAAAAATCTTTTTTTAAAAAAAAAAAAAAATATTTTTCTCTTTTTTTTTTTTTTTA